>OX336897.1:20164803-20307303 GCA_946959425.1 Argyrosomus regius | reverse complement strand
TACAAACCACATGTTAATATCTGAACTGTAGATTCTAAAGCCCCCCCCTTGTCCTCCCCTCCCAGGTTGCTAAAACTCCAAATGCAGAGGACATGACCTCGGCGTCCTCAGCAGTAGCTCCAGCTCTTGTCATGTAGTATGTGCAGCAGTCCTGCAGTGAGTGTAATAAAGCTCTTTCCTGCAGTGTCAAATTACAGCCAGGGTCTACAGCGTCTGCATGGAAAGCTTGTAGAAGGCTTGGAAATCAATATCAAATCAAACTCAACCCATTTTCTTTCTTCAGAAAACAGTCGGAGGCTGAAGATTTATGATATCTCGGAGATTTATGTCATGTATCTGTGCTGCAGAGATGAGCTGGTCTCAGATTAACATGAGAAAAAGAAATGAGTTTTATCTCAGAGCTCGGCTGCAGTGTGTTCCTGTAGAATTCAGATTGTCCAACATGACTGTGTATTTCCTGTGCTTATGCACTCATCTGCACACCGTTCCCTCTTGCGAGGATTTTCCAACAGAAAATCTTCCATCACACATTTATGAGCCTTCACTAAACACCGGCTAATGCGGTTAAAACTCTGCAGAAAGAGCCACAGAGCTGAGGCTGGTTCTTTACAGGCTGCTCATTGCTTTTTATTGCTGCTGCTCAGATGACCTGCAGTCTGTGAGTCCAGATTCCTCAGCAAGAGCAGAAATGTTTACAACACCTTCATCACGTCTTTTGTTGTGAGTTTGAGGAAGAATTTCAAAAATGCTGAGATTGAAACAGCTTCACAGGAGAAGAGGAAGAGACTTTAGACGTCTGTGTGGCCCGCAGACGACCTCTGAGGCTGTGAAAATGTGACCCAGTTTCTCTTTAACCTTCAGGCGCTGCGTGACCTCGTCAAGACAGAAGGTCAACGTGGTTTCTGTGGTCTTACTCAGCACTGACTCGAGCACATTTCACACTAGGAACAATGGATTTTTTTATCTTGGAATCAAATTAGAAATGCTCTGACATGTCTGTTGACTCTCAGCGTGTTTCTATAGATTATACACCTCTCTGCTCGTTTTATTTATTCAGGAAAAACACCAGCGGCCACAGTCGGTCAGATTTTGCCCTCTTTAATTATGTAGTCGACTCAAATCTGCGTACATCTCCTTTAAGGCCAAACACTGTGAGGTAAATATTGAACACTGGCCCAGACAGACAGCAGCTGAACCCACAGTTTGACCACATCATTTAGGAACTGCTTTACGGTGTTTACAAAGCCACAAGTCAAATGTGTTTGCCAGGAAGTGGAGGTGGCAACAAGTGGCTACCAGGTTTGGACTGAGGCTAGTGAACAGAGACGTGATTTAGAAGTGTTTGTTCATTTATTTGGTAACTCCAAGTCATTAAAACAACATGGATTAAAACAGTCAAAGGCTTCATGTTAAAATAGTTTTAAATGTTTGCTAAATTTAGAGGAAATGACTCAGATAAACAACATTAGTGCATTCATTTATCTCAGAATGATGGAAATAGATATTAGTGAGTAAAGTTTAGTGTTGATGAAGCACTTTTCAAATATTTCTAATATTTCAGTAGTCTGTGGCAGCCAGCTTTAAGCTGCTGGAACTTTAATGATGATGTTTCCTGATAAAACTGACTTCACTGCTGACACAATATGACTTCCTGCCAGGAAACGTGGAAGAAAATTTAGAAGTTTTGGAGAATGAAATGAACACACACACACACACACACAAAAAAAAGAAGGAATCTTTCATAGAATTTGAAATTTATGCAAAATGTAGAGATTGTAAATACTTCAATAAGAGTAAACAACATAAATACTCACTGTACACACTGAAAAAAATAAAAGACAGACTGGACGTCCAGATTCATTTGGAGCAGATGGAATGAATCGAGGAAGTTTTCTTTCCTCCAGCTGAGAGACACCTGATCCAGCTGCAAACTGCTGGAAGAAGACTTTTTATTATCTCTTAATTCTGATCCAGTCAGTCACACTTTTACCTCATTATGTCAGAATTTAACTTAACATTTTACCTTTATTTACCATCAGTATCTTTTATTTTTCTCATGCTTAACATTGCATTTATTTATTTATTTGGCTAGAACAGGAAGGAAAAGTCTCTTAAAGCTAATTATGAACTTAACTTTAACCCTGTATGTACAGTGAGTCAGTCAAGATGATGACATAAATCCATATTTGTATATTTGTACGCTGCTTGTACTAAATTATGACTTTAATACTGTGAATAATATTTTGAAATGATCTCATAGTTGTGACTCCAAAAATCTGAGTTATAATTATTTGGAATCATTTTGAGTTTCCATCTGTATTTTTATTTTCATCACTCCATCTGATTTCCTCTTTTTCTGCTTGAAAATGAACGTGTCATTTTGCAAAAGCAATACTTCATTGTCAGGCTCTTCATGCTCACTCCATGAACGGATGACTCACTCTGACAAAATGTCTCCTTGTGCGTGCAGGTGCCGACAGAAGGCGCGGGCGGCAGACGTACACGCGTCACCAGACCCTCGAGCTGGAGAAGGAGTTCCACTTTAACCGGTACCTCACGCGGCGGCGGCGCATCGAGATCGCTCACGCGCTCTGCCTCACGGAGAGACAGATCAAGATCTGGTTCCAGAACCGGAGGATGAAGTGGAAGAAGGAGAACAAGGGAACGGAGAGCGGCTCACCGACAGCAGCTTTACCGACTGCTGAAGAAGAGGAGGAGGAGGAGGAGGAGGAGGATGAAGAGGAGTGATAAGAATAACTCTACAGGACACTTTAAGACAACAAACAGTTTGTTCTTCAGCTATTGAATAAAATGTGACTGTTTCATCCTCCAGCAAACAACTGCCAGTGTGAACAAAATACATTTAAAATATATATTATATTATATTAATTATATTATATTATATTATATTATATTATATTACATTATATTATATCATATTATATCATATTATATTACAAATAATTCAAGGTGGTTAAACTACCAACCTCACTATATAAACATCAGATTTTTGAACATAATCATGATGTTTTTTGCTCCTCGTGTCTCTTAAACACGTCCTAAAAGTTAAGAAATGAAAAGCGTGTGTTCCAGTTGAGCGCTGGATGTTCATATAGAAATATTAATGTGATATCTGCAACAAAAAGGGACAAAATAGCTGCTGATGCACTTATTGAAACAGCATTTGTGTGGATACAAAGCTTATTGTTAGTGTTTATAATAAAGCTGCAGTGCAAGGTGAGCCACACAGGGCTGAAATATTTGCTGAATGTTATTAGAATATTAGACTAAAGAGCATCTATACTGAGCTCCACCAGGACTGTCACTGGAATTTTACAAATACTGCAGTCATGAGTCCAGTTTATCCCCACAGAACGCCAGCCATTAACGAATATTCTTTTTACTAATTTTACTTTGAACATTTGTTACAATAATCTCCCTCATGGTCTAAATGTCTCAAAGCCTTCTCTACAGGTATACTGTCTAGTGATGAATTAGATTTTTTTAAGCTGTAATTTTTTATTTAGATTTAAAATTAGTCTAATTAGAATCACAAATATTAAAAGCCCTAAACAAGCCAACATGTTTAATATCTATGAGCACATGACTTTAGTGTCATCAGTGTTAGCTTCACAGCTCTGACTGTCACCAGCTTACTTGTGTTTTAAGAATGAATACTGATCCTGTTTTTTTTTCTTAGATTTCAGTTCTAAGGCTGCTGCTGACCCAAAGACACACAGGAAGTACTCTGCCGAAACACCTGATGTAATCATTAATATCAAACCTGCACATGTATTCGATTAATCGACAGTGAGCTGATTTCAATACCTGACTTTAAAATAACATTTTCTGGCTCTTCACATCACATTAAAACTGAGCCAATCACTTCCTGTCTGTCATTTCTGGTGATGTGCTTTAAAAAATATAATCATAGGCTCATTTTTGTTGTTGTTGTTTTCTGTGTTTGCTCTGATGTTTTCATTTTGTGTGAGCTTCATGCGTTCAGACTAAAATGTAAAAACCACTATTTTGTTCTTGAGCAAGTAAAATAATAATAAAAAGAAAGTCAAGTGAGCTTGTTGTCACATCTCTCAGTCTCGCTTTCATCTGGAAACATAAACTATAAACATCAACTACTTTTATCACTACAGTCAGTGTGGACAGTCAGTGAGAGTAATACACACAGTTCAGGACAATGACAAGTCATCATTAAAGATGTGAGATGAACTTCAAGAGAAGTTAATTCCTATTTAATCCCGACATGCTCCACTGTTGATATAGTGTCCATTAGACTGCTAATGTTGGAAGGAGCAGATATGTAAGTAAATAAAATGAATGAACTTTTGGATTATTAATAAATAGTTCCCAACATGTGTCATACATTCCATTCTAAACAGATGGAGGATTTCTAGCTTTCGTGCTCAGTTTTCATGACATTTAGTGTAAAAACAGTCCTCTATCAGCCCCCTATGACCAGATATCATTCAACAGATAATAAATCAGAAATGAAAATACACATTTGTATCAATGTGGAAGCCATGTTTGATTTCCACATGTGAAGATACCTGAAAAAAACGTCAGCACCTTCAAACATGCTGTGTTTAATATCTGTGCTGCCTGCTCCTCTTCACATGTTGCAGAAAAACACTTCAACTTCCAGGTAACATTATAATTTACACATGTGGCCATTCCATTTGTTCATCTATTGAAGTACTCTCCCATAAGTAAAGCGTGGTTGCAGAAAAAAATCCATTACACCTCTTACACACACACACACACACACACACACACACACTGCAACAGAAGCGTTATTAAGTTCCAACCATCCTTTATAGGTTTCACTTTGACTTGAGAGTGTAATCATGACTTCCACACATTATAAAGCACAGTAATGAGTGCCAGCGCGCTCTTAAAATACCCTCACCTTGTTTACAGGTTTAAATGTATTAATGCGCCTTCGCCCCCCCGCTGTTCCACCTATTAGCTGAACAGCATTCAAAGTTTCAGCGTTTACACTCGCATCTTTATTTAGCAGGAATGCAACCGGGGCTGACGCTCCCATCATCCCTCCAGTCTAAACAAATAAGTAAAAAAAAACAACAACAATAAAATAATGTAAAGTCGATTAGAAACGAGATGACGTGTGTGCGTTTTGGATTAAAACGTGCCACGTCAAATCTTTAACACTGAGCAATGGATCTTATCTGATATTCAGAACATAAACAATGTTGATACGCCTCAAATAAATAAGATTTTTTAATTATGAATAAGAATGCAACTGGATTTTAAGTCTATTTTTTTTTTCATGAAAATATTCAACACATTGCGCGCACTGGGAACCTGGATATCTTACAGATGTGAAAATACCTATTTTGAAGTAATAACACCGACATTATCACTTCATTCTTCTATAGTGTACCAACAAATGACACCGAAAAGCTTGTGCACATTTTGTTCTCTGATATTCAACACAGAAAAAAAATGAAATAATACATAAAACATAATCTAATGACCAAAGTGCGCAAAAAAATGCGCAAATTCTCATTTTAAAACGCAAACTCTGATAATAAAACTGCATATGTCAGTCTTTAAAAAAATAAACCTTACATCTGTTATCTTTTGAATTGAATTTCAATTACTCACACATTCATTATCTTTAAACAAGAACTGATCTCTCAGCTCCCTGCTAACCTGCCCATCTGCGGGCTGCGTCTTCACCTTTTACCTGAGTTACTTCACCTGCAGCTTTATGCGTAAAAACATCCACGTCTGCTCCACTCAAGCTCCACAACGTTTCACCGAATCCAAACGAAATATCTAGGCGACTCTGGCTGCATGTAGTAACCTAAAAAGGAACACGAGTTGAAAAAAGTGGTGGAGGCCGGTGGTGTTTGTGTGGTGTGTGTGGGGGGATGTTATAGCAGGTCCTAATGTCTTTATTGCGTCCATGAAAAGGCCGGAAACCCCAATAAAAGCAACAAACACAAAGAAAGCAACAGAACGGGCATCGAGCGGCCTGTTTGTGCCTCCTGCTCAGTGATGCTGCTGTATTTTTTTTTGTGTTAATCTTTAACTCGGGACATTTGCATAAAGGAAGCGGTAGATCCGCGTCTCCTGATAACCAGACACTGTGCAGTTTGGGAAGGTCACATGTGGGTCACTGAGGGTTTAAAATCAAGTTTTTTAGGGTTTAAATAAGATAGGAACCAAATCTGTGCTCGAAACTGGCCCATTCAGGTTTTTCATTTAGTCCTGTTGATAGCAGATTGTTTACGCAGACACATATCCTGGCCTCATTAGCAAATTAGGAGCTAAATATAAATTGAAGAGCTAGAATAGATCGATATATTAACAGTTAGCTAGTTAAAAAGGTTGTGGTGCAGACTGAGGACAGTATAAAGCAGGAAACAGTTGACCAGGTATTGTCTGTCATGTGCGGGTAGCTGCGGGGCTGAATATTTTTGCTTAGATGTGGCCAAATCCGCATTTAAACTCGTCCAATGCTCTTCCTTTGGTTCCAGAGATTTTCTGAGTATTACCTCATCACTTTGGATAAATTCAGGATCCGCACCGTGCGCACTTATTGAAGCAGAATCACGTATTTTTGTGTCTCACTGCAGCAAAGGCGGCTTCTCGCTTATTTAAGATTCAGGAGGCGTTAGATGTGGGCTCAGGTTCCTGTGTGGGAGGACAGGAACTCATATAACAAAATCCTGAAAACGCATTTTAAAAGATCTGAGTGGAGCAGAGGAACCTGATTCCCCTCCAAAACATTAGCCGTTAAAATTCAGCTTCCGTCAGCTTCATTCAGGTGTGTTTTCACATCTCTCCTGAGAGGCTCAGCCCTCCTCTAACGGCTTTGAACTGTTCTTATGAAAAAAAAAAAACATTTTGTGTTAAAAAAATAAATAAAAAAAATAAAAATTCACTGCGGTGTCTCTGAGCATCCTGCGGCTCCGGGCCTGCAGGCCGTTAAAATAGTGACGCGTTGCCGCATTGCGAAACCCGCTTTTTACGCACGGCTTTTCAGGCCCGCACCAACACTCAGGTGAGGACAGATTTTCACCTAGTTCACTGAAAACAATGTGCAGCTTTTCAGCTACTGCTGCGGCTTGAAACAATGTGCGTGGACGCCCTAAAAGTCTGATTAATATAACAAGTCTTACCATCATATCAACCTCGCTGGTGATCAGGAAGGTCCTGTTTTTATCCATGAAACTGAGACGTTACCAACACGGCGGCGGTTGGTTTTGTGGTGTTATGGTGCAGCCAGACTTCACCTCGGAGTTGCCTCCATTCAGAGACACTTTTTTCCCGTATCTACATCTGTTGTCTTGGCCGCCTCACTGCAGAGACACCGTGCCTTTCACAAAAACACTGAATGCTGGTGGCGTAAATCCTTCAGGAGATCACAATCACACCAAGGAAGAAAGAATGTGGAATGTTGAATAAATATGCTTCAGACAAGAGAAAATAGTGATATGGTTATTCTTTGTTAGCCCTGTGTTATGAAGTAATATCAGATTTTTAATCACATGAAAGTTGTTGTTTTATTTATTTTTTTTAATATTTTAGGTTTTAATGTGAATGAAATGCATCTGGTTCCACCCTGCACACATCTCTGCTGAGGCTCATTCACATGACAACATGTGCAAATGAAGAGTGCGTGTTTGTTCGCACGGAAACACACACACAGATAAAATGAGGACAGAAAACAGGAGCAGAATTCTGCGTTTTCTTTTCTCTGTTTAGTGAGCTGCTGTTTTTAAGAGGAGCAGAAGAAGAAGGAGAAGAAGAAGAAGAAAATGGCGGCGGGCAGAATGAGAGAAAGAGAAGGAGCAGCTCCCCTCTAACAGCACTCCATGAAGAAATGCAATAAATTCCTTGTTGTTTTATGAAAATTTACAACTTTGTGATACAAGTTTATGAGTGGCCGCGCGCGGGGATTGGCCGACGGGCTGGTCATGTGGACGCGCTTAACGTGAACATGAACTTTTTATGATTTCCCAAGTGGCTATATTGCTGTTGCACTCCGCTCCGGCCCGAACAGCCGCCTCTCCGCGCTCGCTCTGCCCGGAGCTCGGAGCGCCGCTCGGAGCCCGACAAACCGCGAGGAAATTAACGCCCGGCTCTAATTAAACGGACTAGTTAATGAGAATACTAGTTGTGAGTGTGGAAACCGGCACGAGGAGACGTTGACAACAACCCGCCCCCTCCCTCCTCTACCTCCTCCTCCTCCTCCTCCTCCACCGCCACCACCACCACCACCACCGCCGCCGCCTCCTCCTCCTCCTGCTTCTCCTCCTGCTCTTCCTCCACCGCTATGGCTCCGCGCTCCGTCTGGTCTCGTGCTGCTGTCTACGCTCAATCTGCGGACAGAGATGGGGACAGTTCCGCCGTGATGAGGCGAAGTGGGAGCGAAGAGACCAAATCCGGGAGAAGCATCCCGGAGATGAGCCGGTTATTTTTATTTTTAATTGTGATTATTTTATTTCATTTGTAACCGCGAGGATGAGGATGAGGAGGTGGAGGAGGAGAGGGGCGGTGATGAAGATGACGGCGGTGTTTTGACGACCGGGTGACAACGGGGAATGTAACCCCCTCTTTTCCAATACCTCCTCCTCCTCATCATCATCCTCACCTCCTCGCGCCGCCACCCCTCCATCCAATTATCATCCATCCGGTCTACACACGGTAGGGCTGTCTCGTGCCATTCCGGGGGTGCTTGGCTGCCTGCACGCGGGACACCGAAGTGAGCTGCAGGTGTGTGGGGCTCGTGACGGATTATCAACAAACGGTAAGAGCCATTCATGCACGTTCCTCCCCCCCCCCCCCCCCTCCGGCAGCCCTGCGCGCGCTGCTGCATGCGCATTGTTAAAGGAGCAAAACAAGCGAAACTGCAGCGCTTTACGTGGTTTCTGCTGCCTATGCCTGATACAGGAAACCTTATAAATGAGGTGTTAGTTTCCCAGCTCAGATTAAAGCGTTTCCTCGCCGGATTAGGCTCCGTGATGAATTATCCAGATGAATTGGCTCTCTAAGTGGTGGGATTAGCTGCGGAAGAGTCATCCATCGGTTAAAAGTCGGTTGTTTGAGAGCCGGAAGATTAGCTGACTTTTTTCTTTTTTTTTCTTTGCCCCGAGCCGTGCAGGCTGTACGGAGGGAGGGGGTAGATGTGAGGGGGTGAAGCTGGCTTTGATGTGAGGGCAGGTGTGCCAGATTTATCAAATCAGCATTTTAAAGAAGTCGTTTTATTTTAAGTAGAGAGTTTGTGTCTGATTTCATGTCTGCAGAGAGAGAGAGCGGTGTGTGTCCTTCCTTTTGTGGTCGTGCTGTGTGTTTTTCCAATTGTTTCACTTCCAGATCTCAGTGGAAGAGCTTCCAGGTTCTTTCAGATGACTGACAGCCAGTGTGTGTGTGTGTGTGTGTGTGTGTGTGTGTGTGTGTGTGCGGACACAGGAATGTTTTTCTGTCTCGGTTCGTCCAGCCTACTTTTATGACTTTGTTTCCCTTCTCATTTCCTCCCTGCGGCAGGAGGCCTGTTTTTTTTTTTTTTTTTTTTTTACAACTACACCCCCTCACCTCCACACACACACACACACACACACACACACACACACACACACCCTCCACCATCACACACACTCACAAACACATCTGCAGGTCTGTCTGTCTGTCTGTCCTCTCTTTGGTCTCCAATTTGTTTCTGTCTCAAATATCAAACAACTCCTCTGGAGGGAATCCCTTCATCCTGAACACACACACACACACACACACACTGGACTTTCAGCCTGAGAATAATTCCTCTGATTTTGATTCTTGGTTTCTATGCACATTTTAAATATTGCTGTTGTAAATGGTGATGTTGGCTGCATGCTCAGTTTGTTTCTGTGTGAAGGTGACATGTTAAAGCTAACAGCTACAGGATAATAAACAACTCATTGTTTTATAAAGCACAACTTCTTCTTCTCCTTTTCATTATCATTATTGTTATTATTGCAATTATGACTGCTTTTATACCAGTGCTGACTGATACTCTCACTTGTGATGTGCAGCTAAATGAAGCTCCGTGACAATGTGTAAACATGCTGTAGAAATGAACCAGAAAATCATCTGTGTCTCAGAAAAAGCGAGCAGTTGTGATGTGAACATGTACGTTAAACAAGCAGAGGTCTTCAGCAGTTTTATTTATGATGTTACAGAACATAAACAGACAGGCGGTGATGTTATACCCGCTGAATATCACCGACACCTCATGGAAACACAGATTTTCCTTCTCTGGTTAACACTGCAGATCTCTGCATACAGGCCTGTATGTGCGTGGCAGCATATGTTTGAAAGTAAAAACATTCCTCTTTCTTTCTGAAACAATAAATAATAATATATGTTTTTATCAGTTATTAAAAATATGTTCAAATCGTAGAGTAATAATCTATTAATGAGTCTGAGTAGCAGTGCGTTGCTTTAGCTTTAGCTCTGTCAGCAGCTGTGAAGTAGCCTCATACTAGTATTATGATCATGAACAGGCTGAGCGTCTCAGTATTATTAGACTTATTAATATTATGAGAAGCAATGGCATCATAGTCGTTCTGTAACATGTCACCAGACACGAATGTCAATATTAAGACAATTCTGCAAAAATCGGATTATGTCCAGTGACATTTTCTTGGGGTATAACACCACTCTACATTAATATATTGATATATTTATTGATGGATATGGATGGATACTATGCTGTTATGCTATGCTAATATTGGCCTCTATAAGCTTGACGTAGTATTTGTTTTAGACCAAACGTTTCCAGTAAACTGCATGGCTCATATTCAAAACACATTCTGTGTGCGTGACAGACACGCGGGGCGAGAACAGAGACAAAGAAACGCAACATGCGCAGCTCAAATTTAACATACTAACATGTGTTTAAATATTTTAAAACCTGATTATTGAATATAATGTGTTTATGTATAAGTATGAATCTTGTTTTAGAAGATCTACTGCGTGGTCAATAAACAGGAAACCTGAGAGAAACACTGCTTGGCTGTTATTGTATATATTGGCCTTCTTTATTATTATTGTTAATATAAATTATATCATATAATTGTTAATATGATTCATAATTGGTAATAGTATACTGATCACTGGTGAGGTCTTACAGAAGCTGCAGTGCGGTCTTATTTTAGGATACTATGTGTAGTGTAGTGTATTTTCAGCGTGTGTGTGCGTCAACAGTCACGAGGCTCAAGTCAAATTTAGACATTTATTTATATTTGAATATGCACTTACAACAACATACTGTATTATTCATATACACATATGTACATTCATATTCAGAGGACAGATCAATGTAGATTATTCCATCAAACACAGCCTGCAGGTGTTCACATTTAATATACGATGTAACAATAAACCAATGTTAGATATTAATACTGTGATAACACAGTCTAGTGTGGAGGAGCTACAGGAGCTACAGGAGCGGGGCTCACACCGACACACAGCCACAGCACCGTGCTGCTGATAGCCGGCGGTGCTCAGCAGAGAGCCGCCCTGCAGCCCCGACACGCTCCTGCAAAACGCTCTGGTGCCATCTAGCGTCGCGATGGCAACAGTACCAAACACGGTGACATCTCTTCAACACACACACGTCTCTCTGCGTCCTGTCTTCACAGCTCAATGTGTCTCTGTCGTCGTTCCAAAGGTGTGATGCGTTGGTAACGTGTGTGTGTGTGTGTATGTGTGTGTTAGCTGTTGACAAACTGATGATGTGACCGTTACTTTACTGTTTTTGTCCTCTTTGGAATGAACGCACACCATGCAGACATGACGACAGGCAGGGGGAGCGCGTGAATGTGCGCGCACGTGACCGTGCGGGGATATGTGATGTGTGGAGTGTACAATTTGTCTTTTGTCTTACTGCGTGTTGGCTTCTTCTTTCTCTCTTTGATGTGAACAACGCAGAGAGAGAGAGAGAGAGAGAGAGAGAGGGAGGGAGAGAGAGAGAGAGGGGGGAGAGAGAGGGAGAGATTTGTGGCAGCATGGAGGGAGTGAGAGGGAAGGCTGAACCCCCCCTCCACCCACCTCCGTCCCCCCATGTTAGGCCTGGCTGCTGTTACACTGTGGTGAATGAGGCGTGGAGAAATCCATGCGCGCACAACCACACACCAATGGCTTCTCTCTCTTTGTGTGTGTGTGCGTATATGTGTGAGTATGTGCGCGTTGTACCCAAGGAAACAGGAGCTTAGTATGTAAAATGTATGCTCACTGGTCAGGCTCGCTGTTTCAATAAACAGGGGGGCTCTGTTGTGCGCGTGCGTAAACGTATTTGTGCTCGCGTGTGTAAAAAATAATAGGTCGTCTCTGCTATGTGATTTCATCATCTTTACCGGATCGCTCATCTGCAGATCTGCTGTGCAGCCCCCACAAATAAATATATGCATCCAGGTGTGTGTGTGTGTGTGTGTGTGTGAGAGGAGAGAAGTAGGTGGGGGTGGGGCAGAAATCCACAGTGTTGCATTTAATTTATGACTCGAGCATCATCTGACTTTAATCCGGCATTCAAAATCAACTTGAGTGCATTAAGATCAGACGGAAAATCAATATTTCGCCTCGTATCATCTGTTTCCTCTCTCCTCGACAGCCAAACACCTCAATTGGATTTTCTATGTGTGTGTGTGTGCGTGTGTGTGTGTGTGTGGAGTGAGATTATGACCATCAGGACGGTGGTTATCAGAGGGGAATTCCACATTATTATTATTCGGCTGCACATGAACGATTCAAACGCACCGCCGGATTCACACAAAGTCCAGCTGTACTGCAGCTTCATAATATTAATGAAAAATTAAAAATGCACTGCAGGCTCAGAGGTAATAACTGAAACTTATTATGAACACATTAATGCACTTTCGGTAACTTCAGCTTTTGGTATTAACACCACTGAACCTAAATTAAGTTAGTCCACTAGTTATTACAGAATAATATATAATTATTCATTTGTTATACATATGTATGCATATATATGTACATATACATTGGCTAGGTTATGTGTGTGAGATTGTTATGCATATATACTGTCACACAGTATAACCTAACCTAAGTATGTATATATTTAAATACATACATGTGTGTAATAATGTAATTATTATATAACTGTATGAGAACTAAAGGACTATTAAGTCATTGATGATAATAATAATAATAAAAATTATAATTATAACTATCATTATTATTACTCACAACAGTTAGCTCCAGCGTTCACTAATAGCTACTACTAGCAGGCTAATAAATGCCTCAATTAGTAGCAGTCTACTAACTACTACTATTACCACTAATAATAATAATAATAATAATAATTCTTAATTCAATAAAAAATAAATCCAAATGTTTTAGATCAGTATTTGGCGTGCACCTGCGTGTGCGCGTGTCCGCTCCTTCCTCCTGTAGCAGAGGAGAAAAACAAGCGGCCCTCCCCGTGATGCCGCATTCATCTGTCCGTTAATCTTTAACTTGTCCCGGGGCCCTTCTTGTGGTGGCCTGGCCTGGTGGTGTTATGGCGCCCAACGAGTAACAGTCCAGTGAAGTGACCCAAAGCACGAGCTCACGGTGCCGTGAAGGACGCGGTCCAGCCGGGTAGTGCTGCCTGGAGACGATTAATACATTAAAACAAACACACACACACACACAGAAAAAAGTACAAGTGAGGCAGTTTCTTTTAGTTTGTCATTAACTGGTGCGGGAGAGGTCGGCCAACGCGCTCGCACAGACACACACTCTCTCACACACATTGCTTCCTATTGAGTGTATCGACCTTTACGTGTGTAAAGACACTGACTTTACGTGCGTAAACCTCACACAGTGATGTAGTTAAAGAAAACTTGTTTTAGGTAAAGTTCCTGATAGTTCCTAATTCAAACATATTTTTTTTAATTACATATTTTATAACAGACATTAAATATTTAAAGTTCTTGGAACTTTTGAAGATATATATTATTTTAAAAATATATTTCTCTTCCATCACCTGCTCATAAGAACATTTGAGAATCTAATTTCCTTTCAGCCTGCTGCGTGTTAAAATCTTTTAAAAAAAAACATTTATGGATTTAAAGTTTAGTACACGTGGGAAATATACATTTTCTAATTTAGAAATTCAGATATTATATTCATCTATATTGTAGATATAGGAAGTTTTGAAATTATAGCTGCAATATGAATCCCGTCAGTCTGTGGAGGAGTATTTAAAGTCTAATTCTGCTCTGCAATATTTGAAATCAAATTCTGTGTTTAAAAAGTGTTAGTCAATAAAATAAATAGCAAAAGTTTAATTTCATAGACAGTTAATTATTTCACAGCGCCCGTTAATAATAGTGTGTGAAACGCAGGCGGTTTGAGCATTGCCGAGACTGAAATGAACCGCAGATGAACTGTACAGTGTGTGTGTGTGCGCGCGTGCGTACGTGTGTGTGCGTGTGTATGCACGCGCGTTCCTTGTGTGCAGCACAGCACATTTGTTCATCTGCTGTTTGCTGCAGGCCTGTTTTTCACTTCGTCGCCATTCCTCGGACTTTACAAGGAGTCATAAACGGTCATAAAGCAATAAAAGTCCCGTGGTCACTCACACACACCACACACACACACACACACACACACACACACACACACACACAGACGAGGTGAAAAAGAGTCATAAAGCTATAAAGCAGTCTGACTCCTTCAGCTTTAATTGTCGATAATCTCTGAAGTTTCTCAGATTCCTGGAGTTCCTTCAGCAGCTCTGAACTGTTTACACTGCAGCTCAATCAAAGCTACACACTGTGATTTACTGCACAGGCTGGAAACTGTCTGTTATGAAAAACCTGCCTATTATTAGTAGTATTGTTGTTAGTAGTAGTAGTGGACTATCTTGGCCGTATTGTTGGTAATAGTAGGCCTAGTAAAAGTCGAATTATTGGTGCATTTTAGTCATTTTAATTCTCACATTTCACCCCAAAATATTCAGCAGATGTCCTGCATTTTAGTCCTTTATCATGGCGGTCGCCGTGCATCATAACAAACTTTTAAAAGTCCTTCAAACTATGTCATGTTAAATAAAAACGAGGACAAAAGAAGGTCAACTCTACACCAGCATATACTTATTTTTAAATATGTGCCTACGGAGAGAGGTGCGGTTCAAATCTGCTGATCTACAGTAGCAAACATAAAACAGTGAGAGTTAGGGCGCGTGACAGACAGACGTTATGTCTCCCTTGAAGGTATATCCTCTTATCATCCATGTTTGTTTCTCTCTCTCACACACACACACACACACTTACACACTCTGTTTCTCATCCAGCAAACACTTTTTCCAGGCTCCGTTTCCGGTCCTGAGGCTTTACCTTTTTTCTTTCTCCCGTTAACTTTCCCGCTTCTCCAGAACCGTAACACACCTGCTGAAAGACACATAAAAAATACAAGAGAGGACACAACACAGAAAGACAGTGTGTGTGTGTGTGTGTGTTGCGGGCTGCTGTATGAATATTTGAAGGCAGTCACATGATAGCGGGACAGAATGAGGTCACGCTGTTGCTTTTAAATAGTGTTGAATGAAGCAGCACGTCACATTAGCTTCATATAACTCAGCTTTAGCATTGTGTGGCTAATATTTACATTTTGTACACGTAGCTTTAGCTGTTGTTTTTAAAGTGCGTCACAACAGAGCTATAGAGTTTAACACTTATATTTATGTTTCATTCAACTAAAATGCCACAGAGTTTAATGTAGACTTTAGGAAGTAGTTTGTTCATACTGTTATTAAAACATTTTGATGCTGAATTATATCTGTAGGGTTATATTTATAATGTTGTAACAAGTAAAGTTATTGTAACACGTAAAGTGATCAGCTTGTTAGCTTGTTAGCTACACCTGTCATCGTCTGCCCGTCATGTAAGAGTTAAAAAATTACATATTATACAATTCAAATGCATATTCCACAAGCTGTGCTAACATCATACAAAATATATTTAGCATTTATAGTTAACATACTTATGAAGTGTTATAAAACTTCATAATATAACACAAAGGCCCTCACCTGCAGAGGGCTGTCATTAATTTACGCTGCGTGATACCGTTTAATTCAATACATTGTAAATATGTTTAAGCAGCATATCAATCCAGTCTAGTTATGTTAGCTTTATCTCTCATGTATCAATCTGAATATGTCACTACTGTGTCAGAAAGTCGTGTTTACCCTCGAGGCCGCTGCAGCAGGTAGCACTGATGTTATGTCAAAACTACAATCACGTCAGGAGCTAACGCGCTAATGCATCTGGACTGACTGTATATATAATAATAGCATTACCGTCCTGTGTGTGTGAGTGTGTCCAAGGCTGTAGGCCATGCCTGTCCTGTCCTGTCCTGTCCTGTCCTGTCCTGTCCTGTCCCCACTGCTCATTAATGATTAAACCACAGTCAGCTCCAACACAATGCTGCTGCTTCCCGTTCCCACAAAGCGGGGAGGAAACGGAGCGTCCTGCCAAGAGAGAGAGAGAGAGAGAGAGAGAGAGAGAGAGAGGGAGAGAGAGAGAGAGGGGAGAGAGAGAGGTCAAAATGAAAGTTAAAAAGAGAGATTCCCCATCTGTCTGTGTGATCCTACACAGAAAGCAAGAGTCAGCGGAGGATTAAACGTATTATCTGTCCCTGCTCTGAACAGTGTAACTTTTAAAAAACGAGAGGAGACACGGAGGAATGGACGGAGGAGGGTGGGAGGGTAAAGTAAAAGTAAAAATAGAGTCTTTGTCTCTATTTGTCAGTCGGACTGTCTGCAGTTTGGCCATGCAGACAAGTCAGAGCCTGTAGTACACAGAGAGAAACACACAGAGAGGGAGACTTATTTATGGCTGCGGTTATTTTACGACCTCAGCGACACATATTCCGTTTGTAAGTGCGAATGAAAAGCAGGCCGGCTGAGCTTTTTTTTTCCCCCTCCAGCTGTCTGTCTCTGGAACAAGAAGAAGAAGAAGAAGAAATGGATAGTTCTGGAAGGAGAGGACATGCATGATTTCAGCTATCCTTTTCACTAATTTCATAATTGAACGTAGGCCTTCAACATAATACTACTTAGAACCTGTGTGTGTGTGTGTGTGTGTGTGTGTGTGTGTGAGTGTGTGTGTGTGATAGAGAGTGTGTGTGCGCGCGCAGACTGCTCATTTACTTTTTAAATTTCGAAAACACGAAAAACTGATGCTAAAAGTTGCTACAATTACATCATAATAACTCATTAATTAGCCGTTATTCTATCTTATATATAGGCTATTATTATTATTATTATATTATTAGCATTTTAATATTATTACTATTATTCTAGAATACCCCCCCTGAATTTAAATCAATTGTATCATGTCACATAATTTTGAAAATGTTTTTAATTACTAAATACTACAATATTTTATTTTAAACGTGTTTTTAATAAGAAACCCATAAATTGAAACTATAAATAATAATCATGATACATATTATAGAAACAGCTTTTTTCCTAACTAAAACACTTATTTACACACGTATTTACAGTTTTACTTGTGATTTTCTTATTTTATTGATATTTTTTTATTTCCAAAACTCGAGACTTTTAGGCCTACTTTATGATATATATTTTAAGTGCTGTATGCGTTAGTACTATGATATAATATAGAAAAAAAAAATACGTTTTTTTTCCTGCAGGTTGTAGTGTGTCTCTTTGGTTAATGTGGGCTATTTGTATGATTTCACTTGTGTGGCTCACGTGGAAACAGTCGTTTCTGGCGCGAGGCTAATCAGTGTCAAGAAAACCGGTGAAAAAATGTAGACTGTTTCCTTTCTTCTTCTCCTTTTACATTTCGACCTAATCAGTGTCACAGAAGAAGAAAATAATAATTCACTCCACACATTGATCAAACCGAAGCCACTCGAGCAGCATATATAAGTGGAACACTTGAGGCAGCACGGGACAATCCGGGACAGAGTGGCGTCACCCGGGTTATCTATAAAACATGAACGGATCTCAGATTATGTTCAGAAAATCCCTTCCAGATTATCAGTGACTCCTCCGACGGAGGAAGTAATGAAAAGCACACACACACACACACACACACACACACACACACACGACATAAATCTACCCACCGACCCAAATATACCAATTATAAATGTACAAACACTTCAATTATAGACGTGCACAGCCCACATTATATTGTAGGGTGACTCACACACACTCACACTCACACACACACACACGCGGGACCACACATGACTCGTGCGCGCTCCCGTCTGTGATTTACGCTCGCCAAATTCATTTTAATGCGGTCGGTATTATCTGCAAAGCGCCGGGAATATGTTTTATTATTCGGTTGCCTCTGGTGGTGGTGGTGCAGCACCCCTCCCTGCCTCCCACCTCTCCCTCTCTCTCTCTCACCCACCTCCCTCTGGGAGAGACGTGCGTGCGTGCGTGCATGCATGCGTGTGTGTGTGTGCTGCTGGTTTTTATGGGTCCAACAACAGACGGAGGAAGACACACAGGGAGAGAAAGAATCAATTTAACGCGCCGAGGATTCCGGTGTGATTGCGCAATCTCACCGGGAACCGGGGGGAAGATTAGAAAGAGAGAGTGAATGAGAATTAGAAGGAGAGAAAGGGAGTGGGAGATTGAGGAAGGGAAATAGGAAAAAGGAGAGGTGGAGGTGGAGGAAGAGGGGAGAGAGAGAGGGGTCGCGGTAGTTCCCAGCCCCCCCCCCCCCCCCCTCCTCTTCCTCCTCTTCTTCCTCTCTCCAACGAAAAGGAAAGAAGGAGAACGAATGCCAGGCACGGAAGCTTCCCCATTGGTCAGTCTGAGGTCAGCTGGTCTCTGCCCCCCCCCCCCCCCCCACACCCCTCCTCACCCCATCCCGTCTTCTCAACACACACACATAGAGAGACTCTCTCTCCTGTTCTCCCCTCCCTCCCTCCCTCTCTCCTCTCTCTCTCTGTCCCACACTGGCACTCAGCCACCCAGATACCCCCTTCCCCTCCTCTCACCCGCCTCACCCCTCCTCACCCACCTCCCCCTCCTCCCAATCTGCGATAAACTAAGTGATAGCAGCAGCCCGTCGGACTGTCGGCTATAAAACACAACAAATCATAAAGTGCAGGCAGGGGAAGGCAGAGGAAGGAGGACGGGAGGGAGAACCGTTAGCCGTTAGCCGTTAGCCTCCTTCTACTCCTCCTCCTTCTTCTTCTTCATCGCGTGAACGTTGTTGTTGTGTTTGTCTCGTGCCCTCCTGTCCTCCCCTCTCTCCTCTTCTTCTCCTCTCCTCTCTCCTCTCTTCTTCTCTTCTCACCCTTCTCCTCCCGTACTTTTCTCCCGATGAGTTCCTATTTTGTCAACTCCTCTTTCCCGGTGACGCTACCGGGATCGGGTGGAGGCGCGCAGGCGGCGGCGGAGTCGTTCCTGGGTCAGATCCCGCTCTACTCGTCGGGATACGCCGCCGACCACCCGCTCAGGCACTACCCGGCAGCAGCCGTTACCGCTGCCGCGGCCGTGGCGTACGGCGCGAGCGGCGGCGTGCACCAGGATAAACCGTACCCGGCGTCCACTTACTACCAACAGGCTGCGAACGGAGCGTACGGCGGGCACCGGGCGGCGGCAGGAGTCGGAGTAGGGGGCGCAACCGGAGCCGGTGCCTGCGACTACGCAACGGCGGCGGCTGCGGCGGCGGCTGCAGCTGCTGCCACGAGCTTCTACCGGGACAAGGAGCACCCGTGCAGCCTGGAAGAACACCAGCTCGCGCTGAGCCAGGACGGCATGCACCGTAAAGCGGAGTGCGCGGGGCTGAGTGGGAAAGGGCTGTTCGGTGAACCGATGGACGACAAGCAGGCGTCGTCAGCCCCCATTTACCCGTGGATGCAGCGGATGAACGCGTGCAACGGTGAGTGTCTTCTGCTTCCTTTTCCCCTCTTTCGTGCATATTTTATGACCCCAGCCGTCATAAAACTGACGTTTGTTTCCTCCGTCAGCGCCTCTTCTGTCTTTTCCCTTTCTCCTTTTTCCCCTCCTCCTCCTCTCCAGTAGCTGCTTTATGATCCCCGTTTGTTGGCTTGTCAGTCAGTCATGTGCTCGGTATTTTATTGTCCGTCATAAACCGGGTTTGTTTTGGTTGTAGCTCCTGTTACTGTATGTGACCTGCTGACCGACGCTGCTACCGAGCAAGGGGGAAGGAAAGTTGAGAGGAAAGGGCTGTCAGAGAGTGTTGTGGGTGAAAACAAGCAGCAGATAGAAAGGTAGATAGACAGAGAGGAAACTAAAAGCATGCAGTTATCTGCTCCACTGCCTCTGCCTCGTTTTTATTTAGATTTTTAAACTTTATTCTCTTTTACGCACGAACAGAAAAACTCTCCACCAGCTGACATTTAAGGAGAAACTCCTGGTTTTTAATCCAACTACAGATAAAGAAAGAATGGTATCACAGCTCCTGCTGCTATTTTTATCACAACTTCTGTCCTCTTATCTTATATGGAGCCTGTCCTGTTAGCCCCGGACCGCAGACACCGTTATGCGCTCTTTATTCATAACCAAACAGATTAGATATTAGACTTAATAATCAGGCCTGCCAAGTTCGGAGCGAAAGTGAGAGGAGGCGTCGGCGTAAAGTGGGAATCATTTGATTTATCTGTCTGTCTCCGTTTTACACTTGTTGTGTGAATTCAACCAAAGTATAAAATAATTGTTGCGCGCGCGCGTCTGTGTGTATGTGTGTGTGTGTGTGTGTGTGTGTGTGTTCTGTAAAGCAGTGTCTTTGTTTAACAGAGAAATAACGGCCTGTTGAGATGTAAAGTGAGTAATGGTGGATGATGCAGGGCTACTGTTGTACAAAGCCCTGCAGGACACACCGAGTTATGACAGATGAGGTGGAAACAGACTCCCGCCGCAAAGAAATATATAAGAAGAAAAAAAAAGAGGCAACGCGGGTTGCAAGTGACAGTTGGAGATGTAAATGGCTGAGAGAAGAGAGTGGCACACACACAAAAAAACCCCGAGTGCTCCTCCATAATCCGGTTGGGTTTGAGTTTATATTTATGGATATTTAGATTTAGATGTGTGCCCTGCACAGCGTGCGGTTTTCCATCCGTGCTCTGCCTCTCAGATCGATACAGAAACTGAAGCTGCTAAACTGACAACATGGCGATTTGTTTACCACCGGGGGCCAAAATAGTGTTAGAGAGGATCAGGATCAGGGCAGAGTGAAGCCCTGCAAGCTGATCTTCACCCGGGGGAGGGATACCATCAGAAATATTATCTTTTTTACTATATTATTATTATTATTATGATTATTAGTTCTGAAAGTGGAACAATGCGCCTCTTTCTTCTCCTCTGAATGCTGCCATTCACCAGCAGCCACATTAAAACTTCATTTTGTGCAATAAAATAAATAGATGGCTTGTAATAATTTTATTTATGGCGTTTTATTTTAATTCCACATTAAATGTACATCATAATTTTCAGAAGGAGAGGAGAGGAAACAAGTGTCAGTGTCTGCAGCCGATCCGGGGCTGGATTAACATTTAACTGAAGTGATGCTAAAAGCAGAATTTAAATGGAGTCTGTGGAGCAGAAACAGCAAGATGACTAACAGAGGGAGTGATTATCTTAGGGATTTTAATTCTACATTTATTGATCCATAATTAGTTAATGAGTAAGATAATAAATGATGTTAAAAACAGGCAAAAAGGCAACAAAACCATCTATAAAATCATAAAATAAGACCCTGAAACTCTGCTGTCTGTGTCACAGGTGCTTTGTGTTTTTACTTGGGCTAAAATTTAACTCTCCCTGTCTCTCCCTCTCCCTCTCTCAGGGACCTTCGGCAGCCCCGGGAGGCGCGGGAGGCAGACTTACACGCGCTACCAGACCCTCGAGCTGGAGAAAGAGTTCCACTTCAACCGGTACCTCACGCGGCGGCGGCGGATCGAGATCGCGCACGCGCTCTGCCTCACGGAGAGGCAGATTAAAATCTGGTTCCAGAACCGGAGGATGAAGTGGAAGAAGGAGAACAAGCTGATCAACTCCTCCTCTTCTTCCTCATCCTCTTCGTCCTCTTCTTCCTCCACGGTGAACGGTGCAGAGGAAGAGGAGAAACGGACGGAGTGAGAGAGGAGACACAAACTGATGGAAAGACATTAAAAAGAGGAAGAGGAGGCTGGAAGAAAAAAAGACATGCTGGTTGATCCTTTCCCCTCCCCGTCTCAAACTTTCTCCAGACGTTTGTCTGGTGTGAAACTCTGGGAAAAAAAGTAGCCTACATTTGATTTTATTATTTTCTGTTTTACCGGAGCAGGTAGAGAAGTAAGAGCGAGGAGAGGATTTTTTTTTTTTTTTTTATCCCCACCCACCAAAATAAAAGTCCCTTCTCCAAGTTGAATTTACCTCTCTGTGCGCTCTGAAAAATTTGGAAGTCATTTGAGTCTTGGGAAGAGACCGTGCGGGTGGAAAGAAGAGATAAAAATCAAAAAGAGACAAAGAAGAAGATAAACAGGAGAGAGAAGGAGGAGGTGGTGGGTCAGGCTGACATTCAGAACTTAGGCCTATTTAAAAAAAAAACAATAAACAATAAATTAGTAACCCAACGGTGACAAACTGTGTTAAGACACAATTCTTGTTGCATTCCAAGGAAACCACCTAACTTCTTGTTGTACTTTATTTTCTGTCAGATGTACTTCCTGTCTTGCAGGCACTTGTTTTGAAGCTTTAGGATTTTTATTTTCTGATTTTTTTCTAAACGTGTTGTGTGTATTACCTTCGATTAAACACGATCATACACACAGCAACGCGGTGGGAGGACAAATTTGAGAAGTGTATGTATGTCATATGGTGTTCATATTTAAACTGTATAGAAATAAGCGAGGGGGTAAGAAAAAAAATCACCCTGTACAGTGCAAATAATGTAATTGCGGGTGGGGGTGGGGGTAATTTAACCTTTCCAACTGTTTTACTTTTACAATATAGAGGGAGGGCTCGTGGGAGGGGGTGTTAACCTACTGATGTTATTCTCCAAACTACCTAAAAACGTTCAGGAAAGTGTATATTTTATGAATTTTTACATTGTTTGTTTATGTTAGTGTTTTTTGTCAAGTAATTACGTATACTACCTATGAGAAATGTTCAATAAAATGTAAAGAAATGTCCGGAGAGAGGCTGTTTTTTGACTGGAGGGGGGGTTCGTTAGTTGTTAAATGATTTTTGTATTAAGTAAAATGTTTTAGAAGTGAAGTGAGACGTAGAAACAGATTTTATTTTGTGATTTATTGCCGTGCGTAAAGACGCATAAACCTTTACCCTCTTATTTGAAACATGCGCGTGTATATTTACGACGCGCCGCGCGTAAAGGCTGAAGGCCGCTGGTGGTGAGAGGTGGTTGAGGGAGTGAGGGGGGGCAAGTAAGCGCACGAGGCCGGTCCGGAGGAGGGAAGCGAGCTGCTGCTTGAACTAATTGATGACCAGACCAGAGAGGGAGAGAAAGTTGACCTGTCCTCGAGCCGGCCAGCCAGACACGTCACACACACATACACACTTCAACCCAGACAAAGTGGACAATGTCCTCGTGACCCTTTGAACTCTGTTTGTCCCCTGAGTGACCGGCGCGCGGGGTTCAACTCTCGGCTGCGAGCTTGGGTTTCAGCGCGCGCGTGAACAGGAAAAAAATAAAAAGTGCATTAATTGATCTCCAATAAATGATCAACATTTGTTGACACGTGAGCAGTTAATAAACAAAAAAGAAGCAATTATTGGTTAAAACGCCAGAAAACACACACTTCTAATCAGTGTGTGTTTTCTAAATGTAGGCTGTTATATAAACGGTTATTTAGTTTGTATGTTTATCATCATCTGCATGTTTTCAAATGATTATTATGATAGCATCTGCTGTAAACTTCCATCTCACTCAGTTTTTCTTCCACTTGTTGTCCTGACTAGGCTGAGTTGAAGGAGACATATTAGGTTTGCTAATAAAAACTCTGTGAGTTGTGCTGCCAAGCTAATAGGTGGCATGGGTTGTCGGTAAATAATTAATTCCACACTGAGGAAATAAAACATTTTCATCCGTCTGTATGTGTGTGAGAGAGATTTAATATGATTTAATTCAGCTGCAGTGAGATGATTGTTGTTTTTCAGTTCAGTATCAGGAGATGAAAACAGAGCCAGACTCAGGCGCATAACTAAATCTGGATTTTTGTGTTATTCAACCAGGGTTGGCGGTTCGATTCCCGCAGTGAGAACTGTCTGCTGTCAGGTGAAACGCATGCGGGCAGATGTTCTGTGTTACACACACTGGAAATGGTTTCACTGTGACCCAGAGGGCTCGTTTTACTCACAAACACACGCTAACTGCAGACGTGTTTGGTGTTTTGGATCTTTATTTTGTCTATGCCAGATATCCTCCATATATAATGTTTCCAGCAGTTTGGAAAAGCGGATTTGTTCTTTTAATTTCCATCTCTGACTTTCTGATACAGTGAGAGTTTAAACTTCAGTTAAAAAAATGTGAAAATATCCAAAATGTGGAGCATCTAAACATCTGTGCGCAGCTTAAAATGAGGATTTAAGTGCTCTGTAGATTACAATGAATTGTGCTCACATTTGTGTACAACGTGGAAGAATATCTGCTGTTTAGTGGATTTTTTTTCCATTAGCAACGTGAGGAGAGGCAGATTCAGAATCTGTGACTCCAGCTGAACATCTTCAGAACCATGGAGCACAGCTGAGAGCAGCAGAGACAGAGGACCTAAAACACAAAGTCAAAGCTTTGAATCAAAGTGAATCATCCTCGCTGACCCTTCTTATCTAAAACTGTGGAATTTGTTTGGGCCAGTGAGTTGGTTCACAGTACAAATATTCAGTGTGATGGTGGAAATCTATATATAACGAAGGGAGTATGTTCAGGAGTGTGTGCCAACTGGGTTAGTGCCTCCTCCTCCTCCTCCTCCTCCTCATCGTTGTCCCTGCAGCTTAAAGGCCATTCTTGGCACACTTTTGGGTTATGTGCTCTTTCGCCCCTCGGCCTCCTTTCAGGCCAAGAGTTGCCTGATTTAGTGTTGATATCAAAACTCTTGCGGTTGAAACAATAAATCTGGTGTCTGTTTTGTGAATTTTAGCCCCCCGTCGCTGTCTGTTGCAGTTGTTTTATTCGGCCTCGTTGCTTTGGAATATTCAAGATGATTTCCATTCCAACTGCTGGTTTCTCTCGCCGACGCTCAGTGTGAGAGCAGCTGAGTGTCTGAAATGTGGCTTGGAACTGCACACACGTGCGTGGAGCACATTTATACACACACACACACACACACACACACACTCCCCCACAGAGTGCATTCATTTGTATCATTTCACACACAAAAATCTGGAATTCTTCATCTGTCCCATGTTCTAGTACATCTAAGTGTACATGTGTGTCAGTTACAACGAAACATGCACAGCAGAGTGCACGTTGAAGCCTACTACAAAAACACACACACACACTTACCCACACTCAGACTCAGACACACACACACACACACACACACACTGAGAGGGTTGAAATGCATCCCAAGCCGGGAATCAACAAATCATAAATCAGCAGATTTCCATCCAGTGTGGACGTCACAGATCAGGTTTAACATTCCTCCTCTGCAGCTGGAAGGGAGGCTGCAGGGAGAGAGAGGGAGGGAGGGAGGGAGGAAGAGAGGGGAGACAGATAGACAGAAAGAAAGAAGAAAAGAAAGAAAGAAAAAGACGGAGAGATAAAAAGAAATGAGAAAGAAAAACAAAAATAAAAAATAGGCACAGTAGTAGGTCCAATCTGACTTCCCTCATGACTTGGTGGCTTCACACGTGTGTGTGTGTGTGTGTGTGTGTGTGTGTGTGGTGGTCATGGATGAGTTAAAGTTATGGTTATGTTTTGGTCATTGTAACAGTTTATTGTCAACATGCTGCCTCTGACCTAAAGTCTAAAATTGGGCCTACAGTGTGTGTGTGTGTGTGTGTGTGTGTGTGTGTGTGTGTATAATATGTGTTGCATCATGGCTGTGACAGAGAACACGATTAAGAATATTAACAATAAACACACACATTCAGTCATTTTACTGCGTGCTGTGTTCATGATCGGGCTGAAAATTGATGATATTATGAATCATATTTCAACAAGAGTAGAGGAGTGAGGGGAGTTGTTTTTTTCTTCGTTTGCTCTGGTCTGTAACTGAATAACTCTAGCGACCCTCACTGTGTCTTGTCCCAGCTGTGCATCATGACGCAGTAATGTGCCTTTGCGGCATTTATGGCGCAGTAAATGGTAGTTCATATGTGTGACATCTGACATCAATGATTCATTTAGTGTTTTTGTCTATTATTATTATTATTATTATTGTTGTTATTATTATTATTATTATTATCATTATTATAGTTTTCCTTCCTGGCCTGGTGGCTGTTAGAAAACCTAAACTTTGAACTGAAAGCTGGTTTGTCTGCCGCGTTAAATATTCCATTATTAACGGGTTATTTATTATGGTTTATGGTCACTGGCTCCTAATTTCCAGCCTAAGCAAAGGTCAATTAACAGGCCTGAGTGATGAGGGATGCACACACTCACATGGGGGGGGAGATGGGGCGAGGGAGGGAGGAATTATTTTATAACAGCTCTCCAAGACTTTTTTTTTGGACTGTCAACTTTCTCCCTCTGCTTCTCTTTCTGTCTTTTTAATCGGTGCAATAAATTATATCTGCAGTAGGTGGCGCTCTGAGCTCACCCGCGGCACCTCCAGCAGCAGGATAAAAGGGTGAGAGAGAGAGAGAGAGAGAGAGAGAGAGAGAGAGAGCGCTTCCCCCGCCCATCCCTTCATCATTAGAAACCTCAGAGCATGAATTACCTCTCCAAAGTCATCGGTGAGAATTTACGACTGGTCAACAAAAGCACGTGACCGCCCCCCCTCCTCCTTCTCTCTGTCTCTCTCTCTCCTCCCTCACCTCACCCCTCACCTCCCCCATCACACACACACACATGCACACACACACACACACACCCCTCAATCCAACACACTCACACACACCACCCCACCCCCATATTTGGACGGCGCATACATAGCTAAAAACGAAGTACAGTGCAACGCCATAATTCACTAATACATCATAAATCGTTGAAAGTACCCGCGTTATAACGACCAAGAGAAATCTAACAAATCAAGCGCCCCTTAGTACTCAACTGTAAGCCTGCAACTCTCTAAAACAACCTAAATGAGCTCTTACTTTGTAAACTCGTTCTCGGGGCGCTACCCAAATGGCCCCGACTATCAACTGCTAAATTATGGAGCCAGCAGCGGCGCAATGAACGGCGGGACGTACAGGGACTCTTCCTCCGCCACCATGCACCATGCGACGGGCTCTTACGGCTACAGCTACAATGGCATGGACCTGACCGTCACCAACCGGGGAGGGGGGAGCAGCGGCGCCGCCAACACCGGAGGACACTTCGGGGGAGGCTCGGTCGTCGGGGACTCCCTGGGCTTCGGTTCCTCAGTCTCGGAGAGGGGCTTCAGACAACCGTCCAGCTGCTCCCTCGCCTCAGCGGCAGATTCCCTCCTGTCACCCGGTAGTGGAGACACCAAACTGGGCGCACAGAGCTCCTCTCCCCGCTCGGAGCAACCAGGAAGCGGTAATCTCAGCTCTCCAAACCTGTCCTCTTCCAACTCTTCCTCCGGCGGCGGCGGCGGCGGAGGAGGCGGCACGGCGCAGCATTTCACGGAGCTGGACGACGCGTCGCCAGACACCGAGGATATGCAGCACAACCGGGACACCGGCCACGGCAGCAACCCGTCGACCAGGAGCGGGCACCCGCAGAAGCAGGAGGGCGGCTCAGCGGGATCAGCCGCTGGCAGCACGACGGGCAGCGACGCGCAGGCACCACAGATATTCCCCTGGATGAGAAAGCTGCACATTAGCCATGGTACATGCTGCCTCTGTGTTTACAGCTTGTTAGCTCGCTATCATACAAGTTTCCAGGGAGATAATATTCATAATGCTGCCTCTATAGATTGTAGCCTCTATGTTTGGACACATGGGGTTGGTGACAGTTTAGTGCTTGTAGAAACTACATGGGGAGCCTCGGTCCTCTGTGCCTCTTTGAATACACACTAAAGCTTCTGTAGACTTATTGCTGCTTTGATTCGAGTTGTGTAAATCTGCTGCTTGAGATTCGCTGAAACACATTTAGCCACGGTTCCTAGTTTTTTGTCGGCACCCCACCAAGCCTTTTTCCACTGCGTCAATTTAATATTTTCATGTGTCAGAAAATCAGTCAGCGATGAGTTTGAAGCTCCCAGTGAAGCACGGAGTGTCTGTTTTATTGTGCGTCATGCGTGTAGATTTATTTAAGTAAGTATTTATTTTTTTTACTTATCTGGAAATCAGGGAGCAACTAAACAGGACAGCTGGCCTCCCTCTGGTTAACCAGCTGAACTTATGTATTAGCGTGTTTTCTCAGTGCATCAGGGTGCAATTCGTTTTGCATTTCCCTCCTGTAGAAGCTAAAAGAGACGCCGGATGGTTGCCCCCTCTGTCTTTTCTCTCCCTCCTTGTTTTATTTTTTTATTTTAGCAAATTCCACAAAAGCGTCATAAATCTGTCAGGGGAGAGGCAAGCCGGGCAAGCAAAGCCCAACAGGCTGAGGGAGCGCAGACAGAGCCGGGTGGGAAAAAAGAAAAAAAGAAAGAGAGGGAGAAAAAAGAAAAGAGAGAGGCCAGGAAGGCTTTGGAGGCTGTTGCTCCTTTGAAAAGTGAAGCTTTATTACGTGTGGGAACTTTATTAGGGAGGTGAGGCAGAGGACGGGGCAATAAAAACCCTGAAGCGAGGTAGAAAGAGGAGTGAAAAGAGGGGGAATAGAGTGGGTGATGGTGAAGAGGGGTGGTTAGAAAGGAAAACAGTAATGTGACAAATAAAAGCAAATCTTTTAGCGCAGGCTGTGGAGTGGAAACGGCAGAAATAAAATGTGTCAAGAAGGACTGCTGTCAGAATAAAAGGCCAGTTTTACCGTCTGTTGTTGTGCCTTTACGCACGATCAGTGTGATAAAACTACAGCCTTCTGTATGTGTGTGGGGGTACAGAGGGGGTGGACACACTCATATAAACACCTGTAGCTAGTATACTTAAATCTAACGCAGCAAACCAGAAGGAGGTGAAGAATAATGCTCCATGAGAGAGGAGAGGATTTTTGGTTGGTGATGGTTAGGGTTAATGTTGGTTCTGTCAGATAAGTGCGTAATTTAATGCATTAAAAGGTGCTCATGGTATTTTTCCACCCGCTGTTTGTGTACATTTCTAAATGATCACATGTTGGTGCATCCAAACACGCCCCCACCTCCTCGTCTTAACCTTTTGTTCGCTCCAAACCTTTTAGATATGACGGGCCCGGACGGGAAACGAGCTCGGACGGCATACACCCGCTACCAGACCCTCGAGCTGGAGAAAGAGTTCCATTTCAACCGGTACCTCACGCGGCGGCGACGGATCGAGATCGCGCACGCGCTCTGCCTTACGGAGAGACAGATCAAGATCTGGTTCCAGAACCGGAGGATGAAGTGGAAGAAGGACAACAAACTGAAAAGCATGAGCCTCGCCACCGGCGGCAGCGCTTTTCAACCATAGAAATTAACCTCCCTCCCCCACCTGAAAGAAAAGAAATAAATATTCCGTCCATCTCTTTTTTTTTTTTTTTTTTTTGGAAAGGTTACTACCACGCGCAGGCTTCATGTGGAAGAGAAAAAGACACAAAACAGTCGAAAAAATAAAATTGAATCAAGAAAACTTGAAGAAAAGAATAGAAAATACGAGAAGAAGCCAGCAGAAATGGAGACGGCGATGAAGAAACAAGCAGATTCCAAATCTAGATTTTAAAAACACTTCCTATCATCAGCTGAGTACTGTACAGCAGCGCAGCACTTTTTATTGGTTCCGCATGTTGGTCTTTTTGGTGTTTTAGGGCAACGTAAGAAAAAAATAATGACTGTGGTACTTGCTCTTATGTATAAAAAAAAAAAATCAAAACTCGTAGTGTTCCTGTATGTTGTCGTCGTTTTTAAAATAGCTGTCCTGAGGAGAGAGGAGAGGAGTCCACATAAGGAAAGGATGAATAATGCTACCTAACTATACGTTTCTACCTTACATCCTACCTTACAACCTTGCTACCTACCTGTTGTTTAATGTCTAAATATCGTTTCATGTGGATGTTTTGTAATTGACAAAGTGCTTTCTAGAGAAGTTCGCATGTGAGCTCTTATTGTAAGTTATTTACAGCCAATTACGCGTGTATAGCCTTCTAGTTCGAGCCCCCTCCATCTCTCTGTCAGTTACCTGCCATTCAAATCTGCTCCTATTTTTATTGAGGAAGCAGGGGAGGTGTGTATGTGTGTGTGTTTGTCTCAAAACAAACCTGCCTACATCTCCGTACCCATCCATAATGTTGTTGTATAGCTCTATTATTCACAAAAAAAAAGTGTAACTGTATATTATTGTTATTATTATTGTAATTATTGAATCCATGTTTCAGAAAGGATGTATATAGATATATATTGACATTTTTAAATGTGACCAGTTGGCTATTTGTAGTTGCAGTATGCGTGGGAGTGTGTGTGTGTGTGTGTGTGTGTGTGTGATGAATGAATGTGTATGTTTGTGTGTAGGGATGTAAAGGAAATGGCTACCGTCCTGTGAGGCCTGTAAGCTTTCTGCCAATGAGCTTTTTGTATTTGTTTGTAACTTGGAGTAAAAAAAAAAAACAACAACAATAAAGTTACTCATACTCATCAAAACCAGACAGACTGAAGCAGCTGCTGCTCGTGTACAAAACCGCCGCACAAATGGCTTAACTGGGCTTGAAAAACCACGACATTAACACGAGCCAAAAGTTTTTTGTTTTTTTTTAAGAAGTCTTCAGCCTGCGCTGCAGTGGGCACAGTTCTTGGCCGTAAAACTGGTGCAGAAAATCAATCTGGAATATCTGTGAATTTATAGCGAATCACATATTTCATTATGAGAACGTGACATCAGCTATCAGCTGCCAAACTCTGAGCTCACTGTGTCATTTCATAAAGTCTGTTAGGCTGAGAAATAACCCGGGAAAGTGTGGTTTCATCCGGATTAAGCCGTACGTGGGCCTGGTGTAAGCGTGTGACCAATCCGTGCAGAAAATTCACTTTCTGACATTCTTCTGTGTATTTACGTCTTCTGACACCTTCTACACATGGTCTAATGAAATCAGATTCTTTAGACTATCACTTTTCACGTCTAGCAAATTATTTAAAGTGGAAACGTGCCCCATGCGTAAAGACGCATCAGTAAACCAAATACTTTCAACCGGAGGCTTGTCGTCTGTTTTCCAGGCCTCACGTCAACCCTGAACGCCACATTTCCAAGGCGACAACCTCCTGGACCTCCACAGCATCACAGCGCCATGCTCACCAATTACTTAACAAGCTGCATAAAACACACACAGAACAGATGCACACAGGCCAATTTTCATCTCTGCTGACCAAGTCTGACAAGACAACAAACTGCCCGCGGTGGACAAATTGGTCACTTTTCTCTAAACGGCCTCCCTTTTCCGTCCTAACGGAGGCCACTCCCGGTCAAATTAGGTTACCCTCTCCCGGTTTCCAACTGTAAACAACCAACTGAACTTTTAAACTCACCGGCTGATGCTGCTGCAGCTTCCCCAGCTCATACACGGCCTTATTTCTGAGCTGATGAGTTGGAGGGGTTGTCAGGGGGACACGAGGTCCTGCTCCGAGCCTCATCTGGACACAACCGCTATCTCCTGCCTCCTGTGTGTGCATGTGTGTTGAGATATTTTTTTAAAAAGCGAAGCCCTTCTGCTTTGGGCCAAACTATAAAGAAGAAGGCAGCTTTGACATTTACATGTCAAACGGATGAGGGTTTTTATCTCCAAGTTGGATCGTAAAGATCAGGCCTGGCCTCAGACTGATACCTCTCACTGGCTCTCCCCTGGTCACGTGGGGTCCATAAAGTTAGTTTTATGGTTTTGGGGAGTTGACAATGTACTATATATTTCACATTCTAGAAAGCAAGTGACGGTTTAACGGCTTCGCGGGGATCCTAAAGGGGTCAGTAAAGTAGAGACAGAGCGGGAGAGGGAGGGAGTGTGTGTGTGAGAGAGAGAGAGAGCAGGCCACTACTACCGGCCGCTGTTCCTGCTCCGGTTCACACGCGGAGCCCGGCGAGCACCGTGTCTGTGCCGCTCTTGGACGCTGGGAGAAAGAAGCAGGACGCACAGCACAGTAAGTAGTGTTTGAAGGCTGCCTGTAAGTGGGAGCTAAGTAGAGATGGGAGGTGGTGGTGTTCGGGTGAGGGGGTGGTGGTGTAATTACCATGTCACTCACTCACTCTGTAGAGCTGCTGTATTAACGCGCTCGCTGAGTGCTGCGAAGCTCCGGTGTATTTCAGATATTTGAGATTCGTTGTTGTGGCTAGTTCGGACCACGCGACGGTGGTGGCGTCACACAGAGAGAGGGAGAGATGCCGCGTCTGTGTACGCGCGCTTGGGTGTACTTTTGTTGTGTGGCCCCTCAATATGTGCGTGTGTGTGTGCCTTTTAGTGCGTGTGCGTAATGACGGCGCACAGGCGCACAGGAGAGCATGCTGTGGCTGGCAGCAAACTGAGTGTGGTTTATATCCGTGAGGTGGTTTTTGTATCCGTGTGTGTGTAAAATAGGCCGACTAAAATGCATCAAAGGAGCTGCTAGAATGATATTCACACTGTGTAAAGACGACTTTGAGACGTACTTCCTTCTTAAATTTCCAAAGAATGACTTGTTGGAGTGCGTCAGGCTGATCAACAGCAGATGATGTTTGTTGTTTAGTGTTTTCTGAAGCTGTGAAACTGCTCTGACTCATTTGTTTTCTCCCTCTTTGAATCACAGGGAAACTATATGACAATCATGGTGTGAAGTGTATTCATATTTCACCCCTGATGGCTTTTATTGGAGCATTTTGGGGGAAGGGAACATTGGTTTTGTCACTTTTACGCACGGCCACCATGTGCGTAAAAATGGTTTCAGTGAATGATCAAGATTTGGAGAAAAAAAAATGCCAGCGTGTGCTAACATTAACCAAGAAGTAAATGGACAAGGACACACACAGAGATACACACACAGCCTGTAGTGATATGCGTCCTTGGGTACAAGAAAATCTTTGTCCGCCCCCCCCCCCCCGCCCTTGTATTTTCCAGGCAGGATGGGTGTGAGTGAAAAAAACGTCGTGGATACAAACATTCCCAAGGCTCACCATCAGAGTCCTTGCAGGTTATTTTACACCAGAGCTTTGGCTTTCAGCACACACACACACACACACACACACACACACACACACACACACAGTAATATGTGCTCAACTTGAACTTTTTTTCCTTCTTTTGAGAGAAGCAAGCAAATTTAAATCCAACTTCTCTCATACCTCAGAGCTTTAGAGTTAATCCCACACGGATTAAACGTCCATAAAACTATTTAAACAAAAAACATCAAATCTAAATCAACTCAAGATCATAATTTAAAGACTAAATGTAAACCATTGTGTCGTCTTAAAAGTATTTTACATCAAGAGCTACTGACAGTTTCAAAGGCTATGAAATGTCTCCACTGAACCAAGTATTAGTGGAATGGTTTGTCAAAGCAGGGCACGTCTATTACACTGGCCAATCACATGTTGTCAATCAGGAATTGAACCACGTGACACAAAAACATCCTGTATGACAAGAGAAGTTTTCATTGATGCCACATTCTGTCCTCCAGTCAGATGTACATTTAGAAACAATGAAAGCAGTTCAGACACGCAGCCTATTCATGAAGAGTATTAAATATTAAGTGCTAATGTCAGCTGACACCCAAACTCTCCATCAAAACAACATAACGGACTTTTGTAAGGCAACATATAAACTGTACAACTCATAATAATTATATCAACAGGAATAACACGCAAACAGACACTGAAGCAACATGTTTGATGGTGACACCTCATTTATCCTCTAAAAATCAACAGTAACACAATTATTTCAAACCGGATTCAGACACCAGAGATCACCGTTATTGGTGGATGAAGCCAGAAAGCGCCATCCTGATGTGACGTTATGAATTAATACTGAAATAACAGAGCAGGTGGAGGTGTTAACAGCACAGCGTCTGACCCTGTAAATCTTTACTACATCTCCACACTATTTCCCCTCTGATGTCTGAAGCGGGACTCGAGCTGTCAAACAGCCCGGCTACCAGTCACGCGGCGCCGTCCTCTCTCCCCCTCGCGTACGCCCCGCTCTTATTGCTCAGATCCATCATGTAAATTGTTTAATGTCTCGTGTCACGGCGGACGCTCACATTTCGGTACACACCGAGCTCAAACTTCAAACTTTTTTTTTTCTTTTTTAAAAAAAACAAAAAACATTCAATCTACGACGTCACCGCTCCGGGTAGTTATCAGCCAATCTGCTGTCGATCAAAGCAGCCACGTCACAATAACACAGTCAAAATCATAATTGTTCTTTTGTGATAAGACCAACCGCAACATGGCGCCCTGAAGAGGCCCACAAACGCAGAATATGGGGAGGTGATTGGTTCCAGACCGTACAGAAGAATAGTTAGTCTGCTGTTACTCACTAAAAATCACACATAGATTAATTCAATCGATGTAAATGAAATATTTTTGATTCATTTGCTTTAAAGTGTGTTATGTGGCGATGAACAGTTTGTTTATTGAACATATACACACAAAAAAACAACACTTTACCAACAACGATCCAGATCCAACTAATCCTCTCTAACAATCTCCAACTCTCGAAACTGATTGAACGATCTGACTTCCTTTTATAATAATCCTTAGTCACGTTGACTAATTAGATTAAACCATTAATAGGTGTTCTTAGATATTTACATAAATAATAATAAACCATAAATATTTACATAAAATGACCAAATAAAATACATACAGTACGAACACATTTTTACGAACTCATATTACCCTTAATAAACACCAAAAAAATAAATATAAATTGATAAAGATATTTAGATAATTAACCAGACGCCCCTCCTCCCACTTCCTACTTGCTCCTGTCCTCCCGGAACTATTATTTATGGTGTCACGTCCCCTGGGTTCTGTTTTGGCGTGACACCATAGGACAGAGCTGCAGGTCGCGGTAAGTTTGGCGTCTTAAACTTTGATACAGTCAGCACAACTTTACAACTCTTAACTCCACAATCACCATCCCAATGACCAACTTTATAAGTGTGTGTGTGTGTGTGTGTGTGTGTGTGTGTGTGTGTGTGTGTGTGTGTGTGTCTGTGTCTGTGTAGGCGAACAACGAGCCCCTGCTGTGTATCTCCAGAAATGTACATACAGGCACACCAATTAACAATAAAGTGTAGTAAACATATCACGTGCGTCTTATTTATCCCCATATGGCAATATATGTTTGATAAAAGTGTGCAATTAGACCATTTACTGTTCATATATCAGTACATAAATACATAAATACAAATATATGTGAGGTAACGGTTGGCCCGTTGTTACAAAGTGGCAGCTAGATAATCATTTCAGAAAATATAATACAGTGTAGTCTATATAATATAATATATAGGCCTAAATGACATCAGCCAAGTGCTTAGGAAGACTTGTAGAAGTGGTTGAAAAATTGTTCTTATCGTGGCTCCACTTTTTTTTTTTTTTTTTTTTTTTTTTTTTTTTTTTTTGGTCCAAACAGGATATTTAATTTTCTTTTAGAAACTTTTTGTCTATAAGCCTGCTGTATTTTCACAGTAAGTGTTGTTGATTTATTTTTTTATCTATTTAAAGAATCATTTTTTTATTATTATTCTTGTCTTTCACAGTGCTAGTAAACCTGAACTAAAGCCGCTCTTACAGTATTTATAGAGTACTTCACGCATGAGTGTATTTCTCCTCGCTACGACCACACAGTTAATCCGGCGTCCTCTGCACTCTGCTAATAAGAGAGGAGGATTCTTGCTTCATGCTTTCGGAAGTCTCTCTCTGCTCTCAAACTCTCATTTATTATGTCCACTTTACATGTGAAGCACCCCCTCCACACCCCCACACCCCCAATGCATTTTCAGTCTGGGGATTCCAGGCGTTGCCCTCCGCCATCGCAATGATTTTTCACCAGCTTCACAAGAATGTTATTTAGAGTCATGCTCGGGATGCCATAAATTATTCAGAGACGCGTGGACAGAAAAAAAAAGAGGAAAAAAAAGGTTATTCTGTGCAAAATTTTAAATTCATTTAATTAATTGTTTGGAACTTTTTTTTCTTGAAATACTAATAATGATAAAAACCTGAGACCTTAACCAGAGTATATATTTAATGAAAACGAATGAAAATGACTATAAATTATAATAAATGGAAAATTAACTATCAACATATGTTATTATCATACATCACAATATTATAATAACAGTGAAAAGTAATTTCCAAAACTAAACGTCCAGTTTTCCTGAAGCTTCCAGATGAAGTTTACTCACTCCATATGTGAATATATAAATAATTATTATGCTCCAGTCTGACCTCTTGTCTCGAGGACCACAGCTGTAATTATAACCTGAGCTCATTACATTCCAAAATGAACCAGAAATAGAGTTTTGTATATTTTGTTACATGTTGTGCAGCTTTTTCTGGCATGACAAAGGAAATTTTGTATTTCCGGTGTGAGATAACGGTTCATACCCCCCACCCATATATACACATTTGTAAGAGTGTGTGTGTGTGTGTGTGTCAGGGGCAGCCTGGGTCCTTGAGGAAGTTTCAGTTCAGTAAACAGGAAGTCGAAAAAACTCCCCCATTTCATTTTTCATCTACTTCCTCCTTTTAATGATGATACAGGAACACCCCCACCAGGACCAGTGAACCCCCTCCACATCACCACCACCATCACCAACATGTCCCAGGCCTCTTTACACACACACACACACACACACACACACACACAAACACACAGGGACTGGACATGACACGCGTGACACAAATGTAGTTCCTTTTCTTGTCGGGAGAAGTGAGAGGGGCTGTGACATGGGAAGGCGCAGCAGCAGCCCTGTATGGGCTCCTTTGTGTTTTTTTTTTTTGTTTTTTTGGTGTGTGTGTGTCATCTGTTTCCCGTTTATGTACACAGGGCAGCTCCAGCCTGCAGAGCCGCTTCTCCTCAGCATTATGTGTATTATGTGTATTATGTGTACGGGCTTGCTGCTCCTTTGAACCTGTCGAGGCTGTCACAAGGCGCTGACTTTGGCTTTACAGTCTCTGTGTTGGTGATGATGAGTGGGGTGAGTAACTCATGCGACTGGCCCTTTTGTTTTTTTCATTGCCTTGCAAAGGTGTGTTTGTCTGTGTGTGTGTGTGTGAGAGAGAGAGAGTCGCTGGCTTTGTGTATGTGTGGGAGTAAGTGGGGTGTGTTTTGTTGTGTTTGGTGGGTTTATTGGCAGGGCATGAGAGAGCTGAGAGGGAGAGAGAGGTGAATGACCCGGGCATGGGAAGATCCTGTGTGTGTGTTTTACAGAAACCACCCGTGTGTAACACTTCTGATGCTTTTTTCAGCCCCCAATTTGATCATTTGGGGGCAATTTCGTTAAATTTGGGCTATTTGCTGTGTATTTATATTCACACAGAAGTCCATTTTGTGGATTGGAGCTATAGACGGGGGGATATTGGGAGGCCTAGTCTATTTAAAACAGCAAATAACCTATTCCCTGTCCCCTGCAATCCAATCACAGACACGCACACACACACTCCTGCCTCTGATTTTCCTCCCTTTTTCTCCCGTCGCAAGCATCTCCCGTGATTGCTTTACGTTTAAATCGGCATTTGCGAGGCCTTAATGTCTCCTGCATACTGATAGGGGTGAACCGCGCGGCCACGCCTCATGAATAATGCACGAGTAGGAGTCACCGCGAGGTCAGCAGACAGGCTCGAGCCACGCACTGCAACGAGGAGAGTGGCGCGCAGGCGCATGCGGGGGAGAGAAGAAAGCTTTACACCACCGCACTACCCCCCCACCTTCACCTCCACCTCCCACCTCTCATCTCCCACCTCTCACCCATGCGTGTGTGTGTTTACTCCAACAACACAGAGGAAAGGATTTAACAACTGGCTGCTTTTATTGATCTGTCAGTGTCCCCCATTTCCGGGTGAGCAGGGAGGGAAGTTTACCTCAGACAAACTGAAAACTTCCACATTTGTAGTCTGAGTAAACACACGCGGTTCAACTAAACCAATCACCAGAAATGATCATTAATTATAAGATATATGGTTTGATAATATCTGCGCAGAAATACAGGCCTATATTTAGAGTATATTGGGTTTTTTTTGTTTGTTTTTTAATAAATGGTAACACACACGTACGCGCCTGTATATGCTAAATAAACTGCACCGTGTTCAAGGTGAATCAACACTGAATGCTTGAAATAAGCTGGAAACGAGCCTTTATTTGGCTCATTATTTTCAAAGTGCTTGCAGTCAATAAAAAGGCTTTATCAGCTCCGCTTCGTGAGAGTGGGAATAAAGCCTAGGATAAGACCAGAATAGCTTTGTGTTTGCTTTGGCGATGGGTTATGACAAGCCGATAACCTTGCAAATATTTAAAGTTGCCCAGGTCATGGGCGGGTACTGTGTTTATGTGTTTCAGTTTGTGCCACGTTCAATGTAACACGGTGCAACAGATAGATTATTTAGGCCTAAAGTTGATTTAAAAAAAAATAAAAAAGTTATTCATATGTAAACTTAGTAGGGCGTTAGTGAGATTAGCTACGTATAGCTGTGGGAAAATAATATGTTGAATTAAGGATGTTATTGACGTAAAATGCACATTAATTCTGCCTGTTTATACAATTTACATCTGCGTCATACGCTGCTATTTACAGCAGGCCTATAGGCTACTATAGAAGCAATAGGCCAATGCTTAATATACTACTAAATAATAATACAATTATTATCACTACTACTATTGCTAATAGTACCAATAATACAAATTATATGTTTTAATTACAGTATCGTAGCTGTACGTTAATAGTGCTATAAAGAGTAGCATGTGAGCTAGCAGCAGCTAAAGCCTCTCGCGTGCTCTTTAGTCCTCCCTCGTGTATTTTTTTAAGGTTTTCCGCCTCAAACGTAAATTAATAACTTTTTAAAATCCGCATTCTAGTTTATTTCCCTCGCCATGGCTTCACTGTGTGTGCCGGAGGATTTAATTTTCCCCCTGAATGCAGCTCTCTCCCGCCGCCACCAGAGCTCGCTTCAGACCAGTAGGACGGCGAAGAGGCAAGCCCGCGCGAGCTCCCCGCGAGCCCCACTCCGCTCCTGAACCCTTTCCCTCCCAAGCACGCGCCCCCCGTCCTTTTGAATCCTAACCGACGATAACCTGCAACAACCTCCCGCCTTCTCCCTCACTGTTAAAATACACAGCTGTCAGAGGCGTCCCGGTCTTTTTGCAGTTTGATTAATGTCGACTGTACAAGTGTGTCTTTAGTGTACGGCGCACAGAGGAGGATCAAACGCGCCGCTTTAAGGAGGCGCTGTGGATCCATTGTGTCGAAACAAGGTGCAGCTAACGTTTAGCAGCAACAGGCTAACTCAGAGGCAACTTTCAAACTAAAAGCTCGCAGCACTGTCTCTGTTTCTCTCTTTCCTTTTCGCCCTCGGTCTTCCTGCCCGAGGCAATGCGGAGGAGCGAGAGGAATCCAGGGTTATTATCAGGAGAACAGCCTGGCTGGATGTCCGAGCTAACAGCCAAGCCTGTAGCACAAGGTTCACAGAGTTGAAGGGTCAAAAGTTCACCGTCGTGCGTGAGTTCCGCCCTCGCCTCTCCTCTCCTCACTCACTCGACTCCAGCAGACCAATTGCTGTATGTCAAAGGCAAAAAGAGGGGAGGGGAGGGGAGGGAGGGGGGAGTAAGAGGAGCAGAGGTAGGGAGGGGGTACAGATGAGAGAAATGATAGCAGGAGGCAAAGGAGAGGTGAAGGCCTGACCTTCCCTTCCCTTCCCCGGTAACAAAAGCAAAAAAAGCTCCTCCTGCCGCCGCAATGTACAGAGATGAAGGGGAGGTGGAGGGGGGGAGAAAGACAGGAAAAAATGGAGGGGTTGAAGGTGGTGGTGGGAGGGCGGAAGGTATTCGGTGACATGGAGGTGGATGGGGGGGTGGGGGAGTGCAGGTGTTTGGCTGCACACTTTGTTCACACCGGCTAACATTTGTATTTCATATGGAGTCACCTTCCTTCCAAAGATGATTATTATTATTAAACATTATTTAATACATGGAAAAGATAGAAAATGTAGCAGAAATGTAATTTTTAAATACAATTGTACCACCAGCTGGAGCACTGGGCCTCAAACAAATAAAACAAAAGACAAAAAAATAATAAAAAAGGAACTTTTTTTTCTCACTTCAACACAGTTATAAAAATGCATTTCATGATCATATCAGCAACAAATATTCATACACACGTTTGACTATTAAAGAAGCAGTCTAGCATTTATTGACACATCCCAACACCCAACATATACACAATCGTTCATAAAACCTTAAACCTATAAACATGTATGTCTCAAATGCAAGAATATAACCTTAAATGATGTATCATCATGTTTATTATGAATATATATCTCATAGGGAACAATACGAGCACGTTACTAGAGCCGTGTCTGTGTGTTTAGCGGGTGTAAAGTGGTGGTTTCATGCTTGGAGCCAACAGTTATTTATATATCCCCAAACCATTTTTAAGTGGGAGTTTAGCAAAGCACAGCTCTTCCTCTCTTCAGCCTTATCAACACGACCCTGTCAAAAATAAACGCTTATCTTCGCGCACCATCCATAAAATATTACTCTCCTTATCTGATCTTTTTCCACTGCGAGATGAATGTTTACTTTTCTGGCTGAGAAGAACGAGCCTGAAACCTTTTTTTTTTTTTTCCTTTTCTTGTCCATCTTTGTCTGCTCTCTCTCTCTTTGCATTTCTTTTTCTAAAATTGAGCAAAAATAATAGATATTGTTCTTAAAATGTGAGGCGCGTCTTGAGCTATTATTATTATTATTATTGTTGTTATTATTATTATTATTAAGGTAGATTTTAACCAACTAATCATATTTTTTTAACACTGGCTTGTTAAATGATTTGTCGGTGTGTGTCAGAGGATCGTCACACACAAATCATAAAATAAGTAGTCCGGATCTGACACAGAACCTGAAACATCTGACTAACAAACACTCGTTTCATCTCAGCTCTTGTTAAGGACACATATTGTTGGAGCTATGCTCTATGGTTTATGGTGGTGGTGGTGGTGGTTGGTGGGTGGAGGAGGGGAAATCAGTCGCAGCAGAGCAGCAAAATGATAATTCAGTAAATAAATAATCCGCTTATTGACGTAAACACGCTGGCCTGCTCTTGTTACTCACCCACCACCTCCACCCCTCACATCCCCAAAAAGGTAATGGGTGAATAACGACGTTACAGATTCCGTCTTTCTCCAAAGGTTCATCCTGAGTTCACCAAATGAATTCAATTTAGGTTGCGCGCGCGCCTGTCAAACGTGAGGAGTTTTAATAATCCATAGCTTTTGCGCGTGCACAGCCTCTCTGGATATCACTTTATCTGTGCGTAAAAGCTTCTCCAAACCCACGATGTAAACAAAACACGTTAAACATGATGGACGTGATACAGTGAGGAGAGGAGTGTGGACACGGAGCAACATCAACACACATCCACCTGATACCTCAGTGTGTGTCTGAGCTCCACGCGCCCGCTCAGCGCGCTAAAAACGCTTGTTTATAGGAGCTAAGCTGAGATAGACTAATTCACGCGCTCTGGAGTGATGGTGCTGGTGGGTTCACATGTCAGCGCGCGCAAGCCGCTCCATTTATATTTATACAACAAAAGGCAAAAAAAGGAGAAATGATCCTGGAAGAAAAGAAAAATCTGTGAGAGAGAGAAAGACCCCCCACCCTCCTTTTCCCCTCCTTCACATCTACTGACCATTTTTCTTCAAAGTAATGACTCCAACTCAATTTAGTATGACGGAGAGAGAGAGAGAGAGAGAGAGAGAGAGAGGTGGAAATGGCAGAAAGAAAGGGTGTGGAAAAGGGAGGGGGGATGAGGGAGGAAGAGAAAGAGAGAGAGAGGGAGGGGGGCTCGGCTGTGCTCGGGGTGAACGGGAGGTCAGCGCGTCTCACCAATATTAAAATGTGTACCGGGGACGCGGGGTGACACGCCTCGCCTGTTAAACAAAGAGTGTGCCAAACTGGCAGATTAATTTGAAAACTTGAGTCCACACACACTCACACACTCACACACACACACACACACACTCACACTCACACTCACAACACTTAATGCCTTAAAGAGCCCACAGTCTCCCACAGCAGCCCTGCTCGATCTCCCTCAGCCCCCAAACCGCTCGCTGTAACACCGGGGAAACACGGGGAACGGCCACCGGTGATGTGTGCGTGGTGTGTGTGGGAGGTTTCCTCCGGGCGTGTAGCGACAGTTCGGGTCTGGTCTTTTACGCACGGAGCGCGCGGTGGTGGTATTGGTGTTTTCGCAGCGTTACGGTGACGCGTTGATTTGTTCTGCTTGGATTATCACCTCTGACTGTACCGTTTATTTTACACGCCGAGTGATTCGGTTCGGATACAGAGCCTGTTTACCGGAGACCGGAATGTGTGTGTGTGTGCGCGCGTGTCTTCTGCTGAGCGTGTGCGTGCACGTGAGCTTGGAGGGGGCTGTCCGCGGAAATGACAGCGACTTTTTTTTTTTTTTTTAAAGATATCACGAAGAATCCCGAAGAGGTCAAAAAAACCTGTGGCGTCGGAAGAAGAGAGAGAGAGAGAGAGAGAGAGAGAGAGAGAGAGAGGTGAGGCTTCTCTATCTGGAGAAAAAGAGTGGAACAGCTGCCGGTGTGTTGGAGGTGTAAAGGAAAAGAAAATATATTCAAAAAATGATAAGAAGAGGAGGGAAAAAATGTGAAATGGACGTGACGACGACGCAGGGAAGGAGAGGGAGACCCAAGAGCTACAGAGCAGTGAGTACACAAAAAATAGAAATCGCCTTGTAGAAGAGGAAGCTGCCTCATTTGCATGCGTGTGTGCGTGCGTACGTGCTTGTGTGTGTGTGTGTGTGTGTGTGCGCGCGCGCGCCAGCTTTCCTCGCTCGCAGTTTGTGTGTGTGTGTGTGTGTGTGTGTGTGTGTGTGTGTGTGTATGTGGCAGGTGCTTTGCCCATGCTGGGAGGAAGAGGAAGACCACGTGTTGCAGGAGCTGCCGCAGAACTCCCCTCCCTCCTCTTCCTCCTCTTCCTCTTCCTCCTCTCTTTCCAAGACTTCGTGACTTTATCAATTCATATTTCTAATCGATTATAGGCTGTGCACGTCACGCCGTGGCTATTTGAACGGCGTGCTTCCTCTTTGCAAGGCTCCATTTCCTTCACTGTCTCAACTATATGCCATGCTGCTTTAATTGGTTAGCCTCATTAAGCCACTCATTGGGGCTGCGTGACGTCAGGGTGCACTCCAGACACTGGCGTAATTTAATGTTTTTATTTGTTTGTTTTGGTTTTGCTGCAGCCAACCAGGAAGTATAATTATAGGTGCAAATATGAGTCAGTATCATCAGATAGATAATTAGCCGTGCGTAAAAGCGCACAAACGCCGATAGATAGATAGATAGATAGATAGATAGATAGATAGATAGATAGATAGATAGATAGATAGATAGATAGATAGATTATTGACCGCTTCAGGCCAATGCATCCCCCAACCACACAAACACACACACACACACACTAACACAGTATATGGTGCCGAGGGTGAAGGCGAGGTCGTGGCCAGTGGAAGGTTAAAGGTCACGCTGGACAACTTTCTCCCTCTCTAGCTTTAAATTCTACAATCATCTGCAGATAATTTAAATCAGAAATAGTTTGTTTGTGTCTTAAAATCCAGGAGCTGAGTTTTGGTGTCTGTACTGTTATAAAAATGCCAAAAATAGATCCAGGAATCTGCTGGTAAAGTCCCACATGTGGTGTAATTGTCCTCCAGGAAAAAAAAAATGTGAATGAAGTGAGTTTTTGTGAGTCAGCACAAGCTTTTGCAGCGGTTTTTTTTATCAGTTTGCATCCAGATGTGTGGTTTCAGTTTTTTTTCAGTGAGCACATGGTGAGACTGTAAGAAAAGCCTCGGCGGTCTCGGCTGTTTATTTTCCTCCGCTGATTGCTAATGTGCTGCTTGTTTCTTTGATTGTAAGACGGCTGTTGAAATCAAATGCAGCCTGATTCTGCAGGGAGCATTTTGATTCTTTGTGCTCCTCCATCATGCTGCAGCTACACACACACACACACACACACACGCACAAACACACACACACACACACACACAGATACACTCGATCTGTGTTCACCGACCAGCTCAAATATGCCACCAGTTAATTTGGGTGTTTATGTGCGTCTATTTACCGTCAACAACGAATATGCGGTAGATTTGTGCAGAGCTGCGCTCTTTTTTTTTTTTTTTTCCTTTTTGTTCTCTATTTTTAACCCGTTTGTAATTTCCTATAATTTCCCTCAGCCATAAAAAAAGCAGAGATGTTATTGTGCAACAGCAGAACGAATGTGTTTGATGAGAGTTTCAGAAAAGAAGAATTATTTTGCAGCTCCTGCATCATTTCTTTTATTTCCTCCCTGCTGTTTGTATTCCTCCAGTCTGACCTGACACGCTGCAGGCTGCTCCTCCTGCCTCCGGCAATGTGAAATTAATAATTTATTATAAATATTAATTTACAATCCGAGCCGAGTTTCCAACTTCCGCACAACAGATAACCCAGAAAACACCTTTCACAGCCTCACGCTCTCCCCTCGGAGGGACAGGCCTCTGCACAGCTTCATTTTTTCTCTCTCTCTTGTCTGATACTTTGCATGACAATGCGCAGAGGAACGGAGCTCGATTTATTTTTCAAAGTGCACAAAGGAGAAAAACCACATTTCTCTTCTTCGCCGTTGTCCCTGTAGCTTTTTCACCTCGGTAATATTTCAGAACATTGACAAGTCCGGTCGCCTCAGATAAAGACGCCGTTTAACCCTTCAATATGTTCATTTCTCTTTACACAAGCTAAGGCCTGAACCAAACCAGGCGTGCCTTTTTATTTAAAATCTTTCAGGTTAAAAAAAAAAAAAAAAAAATCTAATTCAATGTTCTTGTTTTAGCTTTTACGCACGGCTTCCTGTTAGATAAATCACTTAATTTAAGCTCTATGAAACATCCAAGTCTTACCTTAATGCTTCTTTAAATTCATCCATTTTAGACAAAACGTTTAATCCCATTTTCTAGTGGAGCACTTTTTTCTCAGCTTTGCCAACAACAACTGAGTGTGTGTCGAGCCTGTGATGGGACAAACTTGTTAGAAAGGTCGTAAATTGAAGGGGGGGACTTTAAAAGTTATTTATTCAGCCCGGCTCTCTTCCGCTCTCTGAATATTTTATTGCTTTTTATTTCACCTCCTCCCGCCAAACAAGAAGAAGCAGAAAAAAAACCTTTCAACCTCCGGGAAGTTAACTGTTTGAGCTCGTTGGTGTTTGAGCTGTAAACGGAATTGACCCGCAATAAAAGTCACATGTTTAAATCCAGATCCTCTGACCTTTTCCACTCGATGCATCCCGCTGTATGTCATCCTCTGTGCGTTTGTGTGTGTGTGTGTGTGTGTGTGTGTGTTAATGTTACAGCAGACTGAAAGCCTATTTTGATTTTTAGAAGAAGAAGAAGATTAACTCTTGAGTGCGTGTGTGTGGTTTGAAAACAAGACAGTCTGGTTTTTCAGGAGGGGTGTCTCAGCTCGTAAAGTGGTCCTCAGCTCCCTGACAGGTTAGGATTTATAATATTTAAATAACCAAAGATTCTGTTTGTTTTGCACATTTTTTGTTAGCGGACATCTTTGAAAGAGGCCTTCCTCTTTATTATTAAAACATTACTCCGTGTGTGCAAACACACACACAAACACACACACATCCATGAGGTGTTTTTCTTTAAATATCTCTGAGTTTTTGTGGATCTTCGGGTTTTGCACATTGACCTCTACCTGCAGCCGGAAACAAAAGGCTCCCGTTGGACTGAATGGCTGCTGCTGACAAACTTGACAGAGGGAAGGGAAGTGCCGCAGTCAGACTCAACACACCTTGATCGATACCTGAGATGACCCGCAGCAAAGCGGGAGGTCAAGGTGACAGAAAGACGCCCACACCTGCGCAGAATAGAATAGAATAGAATAGAATAGAGGCCTGAGAGTGGATTATGGTGGAAATAAACAAAGAGGAAATGAGAAAAGAAATAAAGAGAACGAAATCAAAAAAAAGCAGTAAGCAGATTAGAAGCAGGTTGTCTGCAGCCTCTCCCTCCGCTTTTGTTGTCCTCTCTGGTGATGTATGAGCAACTTTTGGAGGAAACAGAGAACAGCAATATTGCCTGCAGCGGGGAGGGAGTGTCAGTGTCACAAAATCAATGTGGGAGCAGCACAGGAGCAGATAGAAATCACATGGAAATATAGCAGGAAAAACACACTGCTGTTCTTATGTGTTTATGTGAATTTCATCTAAATTTGGCGCGTACATGATCCGTTTTTTAGCCATATCAGTGTGATATGATGTACACTAAAATATGATGTAAAAAGCTTTTTTATATTTTTGCGTTTTCTTACTTTGTCTTGCTTACTTTAATTAATTGTATTTGTTCAGAGAGATAGAAAACCTTTGTGTCGTGCGTGAAAGCGCACAAACGTCTAGATAGATAGATAGATAGATAGATAGATAGATAGATAGATAGATAGATAGATAGATAGATAGATAGATAGATAGATAGATAGATAGATAGATAGATAGATAGGCAGGAAAGAGAGAAAAGGAAAGAAAGGATGATTACAGAGTGCAGGTCAGATCACTTTTTAATTCAGTTAAATCAGAGTTTTGGAGACAGACTGCGAGTCATTTACCAAAGTGAAGGACATTTATTCATTTATTCATTGGTCCATCCATTCTTCAGTCAGAACATTTTTTTCTTGATAGGGCCGTGTTTCCCGCGCCAAGCTATTTGTCTTTTCTTTCATTAAATTCTGTTCATTCTGTTAGAACGGTCCACGGTTGGAGCTGCCAAGATTTTCTTTTCTTTTTTTTTTTTCTTTGTCTTTTTTCTTTTGGGTAATTACAGCTGTACTTTTACTTCACTTCTGCGCGCTTATTACGCAGATGGAAAGCTTTTGGGACGTTTTGATTTTTGAGTGAAACATTTCGTTTTCAAAACGGAGGAGTGAGAGAGAGAAATTACAGAAGGAATAAAAATGGATGTATACAAATCTCTGTCACTGACAGAGGCCTGATCCCCTCGCCACAGTAAAATAACATGATTTGAGCTCAAAACGGATCAAAATAATATCATTTTACATCAGAACTCACAAGTCCATGGATATAAAATAGCTTATGCGATTTATTTTTATTGCAACATCCTAAAAAATATCGATAAACAATTGTTAATTCAACGCACACCCATTAAAACAAATAAAAAAGGCCTTTATTTTTATTTTCAACATATATTTTGATTTTTTCATTTAATCCTGCATATAAAAACATCATTTTAAAGGCTCTGTGATACGGTTTCCAGCACACACGTCCCCCCTTTCTCTCCTCCGCATTCACATCACACCACACAAGCAAAACAAATCGGTTCTTTTATTTTACCTCCTTGTTTTATTTGCTGGGTTAGCTCCTTCATTCGTCGCCCTCGACTTACAGGAAGTGTAACAGCATTATAACTTCATTTTCCAGACCCCCACCAGCAGTGAGGAGGTCAGGGGTCAGAGACTGTACAGATGGATAGAAATATTCCAGTGTGTGTGTGGCTGCGACAGGGACTTTATGAAAGCAATAAAAGTCTATCGACGGTGTAACCGTGCGCCTCTCCAGAGAGCCGCTGTCTTCTATATCTACCCTGTAGATCCGGATTTGTGTACAAATCATTAAAACAATCACAAATTCGCTTCTAGGGGAGTATATAGTGGATTTATACACGACGGCAGCGATGGATCCAACACCAGGAGGAGAGGCCTTCAGCTGCTGTTACAGCAGTTTATTCATCACGGATCTTTAGATCTGACTTTATGTGGAGGATCAGGTTTATTTGATTCAGGGCTTTTATTGGTGATCTGCTCTCTGTGTGTGTGAGAGTGTGTGTGTGTGCTGTGAACTTTTATACATGTTTTTGTTTTGTTCGATCATTACAGTTCTAAAAGGCCAACTCCAGGTTGAATTGGATTCTTTTTTATTTATTATTTGTCTCGTTGAAAAATGATACGGTCGACTTTACTGTTCATCTAGGAAGGAGGATTGGGGGGGTTGGGTGTGCGCGTGTGTGTGTGTGTGTGTGTGCGGGGGGTAAGGTTTCGATTTAGAGACGGTCAATTTTCTCGAAACAAAGGAGTTGGATATCTCCATCATCTTGCCTCTCTCTGTGTGTGTGTGTGTGTGTGTGTGTGCACCTTTAGTGCCTGATAACAGTACAGAAAGTGCACATCAGGCTCAGCTTGATTGCAGTTATATTCTGTTCTATCAGCGCAGTGTTTGCAGCATCTTTTTATGATTTCCTGTGACTTATTCTCATGCAAAAAAAATGCAGCAAGCAGGTTGAGTTTGATGGAATGAAATGGATTTACTGTAAATTATATTCGGTGATGATTCTGTGATTATTATTATTCTTTAGTCTTCGGAGCAGTTTCTTTGCTGTCCTGTCACAGGTTAAAGTCCACATCCTGTGTCTGTTTTCTAACAGTAAGAAAAGTGGCAGCAGGAGAGGGGAGTGAGCGCCTTGGAGAGATGAATTCTCTCCAGGAGGAAAAACAAAGAGCTGTGTATCTCTGCTCTGTTACGCACAGCTCAAGGGCAAAAGCAGCCCCTGCACAGGCTGGATGGGAGAGGGGCATGTGGACTTGTTATGCCAGTGATGTTAATATCGGAAAATGGAAGTGAAATAAATCCTGTTTATTCATGCAAGGCGTAGGGCGACCCCGGCTGAGGCTGAATTACCATGCACGGGGGTTATTGGTGGAGGTGGAGGTGGAGGTGGCTGTGGGGAGTTAAATGTGGATTTTTGCGCAACACTGTTTTTAAAAAAGAAGAAAGGGGGGAAACGGTGCTGGATTCTCGTTCCTAATGCAAAGGTCTGCTGGTGATTTAGGAGGCCGTGTAACCTGAATTAGTTGATGAATTTTCTATCGATCCTAAACAAGCTAGATTTATCTCTGACACGGTGCTGCTGCTGGGTGGCGGCGCAGCAGCCGGCCAGGCCACTCTCCCTCTCCCTATTAGCGATTTAAAAAAAAGCACACACACACACACACATTAAAAAAAGAAGGGAAAATCTTTGGCAAGCACGTCTTTACACACACCCAAATATATACACAGAGGGTGGTGCAGGCGCCACTTTAAATCCCCCCGAGCGCTTTCTTTCTTTCTTTCTGCTGCGTCTTTTTTTTCTGCTTCTTCTTCTTCTTCTTCTTTTTTTTTTTTTTTTTTTTTGAAGTTGCAGCCAGACGCGTTAACAGGAGGGGAAAGGGTTCGTTTGCAATAACTTGTCATCTGTACTGTACTCTGTTGCTCCTGTGTGTTTGCGTGCGTGTGCGTGCGTCAAAGCTGGTATTTGGAGACGCGCTTTTTGTTATTGTTGTGATTCTCTGCCTGCTTAGGACGGCATGCGTGCCGACATGCGGCATGAGAGACTTCTAGAGAGGGAGGAGAGGAGAGAGGGACGGGGAGGGAGAGGGGTGAGTGTTGGAAGACTGTGAATGCCCACAAACTGAGGCCATATGATGATGCGCGTGCGAGGGGGCCGTGTATATGCTTAATCCCATTTCCTTATCCGGGGTCCGTCCTGGAGGCGCGCCATTGGCCGGCTGCCGTCACGTGGCTTCTTAACTTTGTTCACTTGACAGAAAAGTAGGAGGGTTCAACGGAACAGGAATAACCGAAGAGTAAAGGGATGAGATATAAATTTTAGTTATATATTTTCCGAGTAGGTGCAATTCCACAAAAAGACTGAAATTAATGGCCATGAGCTCCTATTTGATCAACTCCAACTATGTGGACCCCAAGTTCCCACCGTGCGAGGAGTACTCACAGAGCGACTATCTGCCCAGCCACTCTCCGGACTATTACAGCTCCCAGAGGCAGGAGCCCGCTGCCTTTCAACCGGACTCTCTCTACCACCACCATCAACACCACCCACACCACCAACAGCAGCAGCAGCAGCAGCAACAGCAGCCGCAGCCGCAGCAGCAGCGAGCCGCCGAGCCGCCGTACACGCCGTGCCAACGCGCAGGGCAACCCGCCTCGGTGGTGATGTCCCCTCGGGGTCACGTCCTCCCCCCGTCCGTACTGCAGACCACCCCAATCCCGGAGCAGAGCCACCGCTGCGACTCGGTGACACCAAGCCCGCCTCCGCCTCCGTCTTGCGGCCAAACGCCCCACAACCAAAGCACTTCTTCCCCAGCGAGCAATCGCAAGGACCCCGTAGTTTACCCGTGGATGAAGAAAGTCCATGTAAACATCGGTAAGTGCTGCATGCAAACTTCTCTCTCTCCCTCCTTCTCTCTCTCTCTCTCTCTTTGTGCCGTGGCAGTCAGCTTGGTGTCCACCGTCAGAATCTACGGCTTCCCCTCCCTGTTTTCTGTTAGAAGTAGAAGAGTAGCCCTTGGGTCAAGATTTACGATCGTGTGTTTGCAGGGCCAATATAATTACACCCTCCATAAATTTTTATTACACCTCTCCGCTGAGGTGCCTTTTGAAGTCCGATCTCAGGCTCGTCTGCTCTAATTCCTCGCCTTATGACAACTCCGACCGAGCCCATAAGTTAGCTTTTATGTTTTGGTAATTTGATTTTAAGTGGTCGGGTTGTATAAACGGTGTACTTTACTCTGTCGAGCCTTTCCTTCCCCACTCGTTGTTCCAGGGGAGGGAAAGTTTTATGGCAGCTGAAATATTCATGTTTATGGAGCCGACCGTAAAACACTAATGTAAAAGCGAATAGCTCCAGTCTATTACGGCTCCTCTCTGCTGTTATAATAGACTTGCTGCCTATTGCGTATCCAGATAACCGGAGCGCACGGTTTGCGCGCTGACAAAAAAAAAAAAAAATGCTACTTTTGCAAAGTCACCGTAAAGCTTTGACTTCATCAGGATGTTTACTCGGTGAGAAGAACTGTTTCTTGTGTTTGCAGATTTATTTTAGCTGTCATGTCTGAGGAGATCCCATCGCAGCATGTTTGGTTGCTGTTGTAGTTTTTCCTTTTTTTTTTTTTTTTTTTAAGGATTTGTTGAATCATTACCCAGCCTGCCATTCAGTGCCGTCGTGTGGCTGCTGCACCCCCTCCACCCCTACCCTACAACACCCCCACACCGCCACCTTTATTCTCAAACCAGTTTATGCAAAACAGACAATGCTTCCATGGTTTTTTTTGCACCGTAGCATCCGAGCGTAAAAATCACTGCAAGGAAAAAAAAGGAAGCTGCTTTTTTTTTTTTTATGTATTCATATTTTCCTTGTGCGCAAACGCAGCAGCAGCAGCAGCAGCAGCAGCTCTTTCAACCTCTAAACGCGGCTCTCGAATCACAACATTTGGACACCAGCGTCAAGGCACAGCCTCTGCTGGGAGGATTCACACCGCCGCAGGGCCTCAAAATGACACCTGACAACATGTGTTCAGTGAGAAAATCACAAACTGAAATGCGTAAAAATAAACGAGTCCGGCTGCATTTGAATGCGCACGGTGGTGCAGCTGCTGCTGGTGGCGATGGTGGGGGAAATAAAGGATTTGTCGTAGGATAAAAGGAGGAGTGCAGTCCCTGAAGGGTCTGCCAAGGTTACAGCCATTTTGTGTTCTATCACAGGAGGTCCAGCCGCGGTGCTCGTGCCTTTATTTCTCCTCGTTTCGTAACGTGTTTGTTCTCTCTGCGCTCTGACGGTTTGCACGAGACGAGCCTCAACTACACACTGAAAATAAATAGATTTAAGACATCTATTTACGTTGGACTAGCACAATATGTCGGCTTTTTTGTACTGATGATGCACTGCTGTAAATCTGAAAGCAGCTTATCTATTATTAATATTATTATTATCATTAGTATTATAGGTGTTGTGATTGTTTTTATTGTGGGACGTTGCGGTGATCATTTCTGTCCATTGTTCTCCCGCAGTGAGTTCAAACTACACGGGTGGTGAGCCCAAACGCTCGCGGACGGCCTACACGCGCCAGCAAGTCCTGGAGCTCGAGAAGGAGTTCCACTACAACCGGTACCTGACGCGCAGGCGCAGGGTGGAGATCGCCCACACGCTCTGCCTGTCAGAGAGGCAGATCAAGATCTGGTTCCAGAACCGGAGGATGAAATGGAAGAAGGACCACAAGCTACCAAACACCAAGGTCCGCTCCGGGACAAACAACACAAACTCATCCCAAGCTCTGAGCGGCTCTCAGAACCGCACCGGACCACTATAGCCCGGTTCATGGCTCTTTGTTTTTTTTTTTCTGTGTCTCATCCTCCCTTTTTAACTGAACGCCGAAGCGGCAGCAGCAGCCACGCTTGTACCCACAGGAGCCTGCACATTGGAGCGGAATAACGCCTCTTGGTTGTGGAGGGAAGGAGGGGATGTGATTGCCGCTTGCTCGGCCCTGATCTGTGCTGATGTTACACACACTATAATATGACGTTATGACGTGGGAAGGGGGGGGTGTGGGGGGGGGGGGGGGGGGATTCATTCATAAAAAATATGAAATGAACCAAAAGTAGGCGACGAAGGAGACTGAAGGAACTGAGACAATGACGCGGCCGCTTCTTTGCTTTTATCCCCCCATCCTCTCTCTCTCTCTTTTATATTTCTCTTTTTATACTCTCTCTCTCTCTCTCTCTCTCTCTCCATATGACGGTAGGCTTGAGGATAATGTGCCCGCGTGCGTGTGGTTTTCTTTCCTTCTTTTTTTTTTTTCTTTTTTTTTTTTTTTTTGTTGAAGATGGATCCTCGTTTTCATCTTTAATCATGCCAAACTCGGGCCCCATTTGTCATGTTTACTCTGCGGGTACAAAGCAAAGGGGTGAACCGCGGCTCTGCCCATTACCCCTCGCCCCCTTTACCACCCTGCCACCCCCTCCCTACCTCCCTTTAACCACTCTACCCCTCACACTGCCACCCCACGCGCACACACACACGCACACACACACACATACACACACGTGTAATAAATGACGTTTCGTCAAGAGAAGTATTCACACACATATGCTCGGTCCTTATAGTACTCTAACATCAAATATAACCTCCACTATGATCCAAACTGACAGCAGCCTTGCTGTCACAGTTATAACTGTTTCTCTTTTTGTTTTATGACAAAGTATAGCTTTTTAAATTTTAATTATTTTTGAATTCAGTGTTGATTGTAAAATAATAATAATAATAATAATGATATGCTGTTGTTGCTGAGAACGACAAGGAGCGTGTCTGTGGTCCGTTGATTGTTCATGTTGTGATGTTGTATACAGGGAAAACAGACTGACAGGGTTCCATCATGGCGTTTATTTCCACTAAACAGGGTTTCTGAAGCTGCCTAAACAGAGGACACTAATATCCAAACCAAACTCCAGCGACAAGAGAACACATTTAAACGCAGCACTATACAATGTACTACCTATTACCTCAGTTGTACTGATATATAGTTTTATTTTATTTGTTGCTCATCTTATTTCCTGCTCGTTTAATGAAGTGACTTCACGAGCTTTTATATATATATTTTTTCTTTTTTTTTTGAAAACTGTGTGACGACTTATTATAATAATTATTATTATTACCTGCAATACAAAAAAAGCGCTATTCATTTCTTGTCTGTGGAAAATTAAAAAAAAAAAAAATGTAATTTAATTATAAGCTCTGGCCAGGGACGTTCAGAAAACTAAGAAACCTTTTATTGCATGTCTGAATGTGTCCATTTATTTTTCTATCTTTTCCCTCTTTGTCTCCTCCGCACATGAAATGCGCGCACACTTCCTCCCTTCTCTCCTGTCTCCTCTGTTCTGTCGCCTTGTGCCACTTTTTAGATATTTTATTCTGAAATGTTTCTGTTTTTATCTTTTAAATTGATGTTATTTTATTTACATTCCAAAGATCCATTTCTATCGTTATTATTATTATTATTGATGATGATGATGATGATGATAACAATGATGGTATTGTTGAAGATGTGTTACCTCCTCCGAACATGTACGTTGCTCCTTTCTCTGCTTATGCCTTTTTCCTCAGTGTCTACCTTCCTATTATTTGTAAATAGTTCATAGAAATTTAAATAAATGGCTAAAAAAGGATTTTTCTATCCTCTTCTCTCTCATTTCCTGTCGCTCAATTATCAGTTGCTCAGTTTGATCTAAAATAAAATGCATATATTACGATTAACTTTCAAAAAATAAGAGCTTTGGAGTCGTAAAATTTAAATTTCTGATTGTTTTATTTTGTATTCCTTCTAAAAAATAGATTTGGAATAACAAAATAATTTCCTTTTTCCTTCCACAGAAGCTCCTTCCTCTTCTCTCGCCGTGCTTTTACGCTGAAGGATGTTTCTTAAAAGCATCCACGCGCTTCCCCACGTGCGTACACACACACAATAAATAATTTCATTTAATTTCACTGTTGGTTTTTGCCTACAAAACGGCAACAGCGACCTGTCTGAAGAAATCAGCAGCCTGCGATGATTAATCTGTACCCGGCCCAGAGTGATCTTGGTACATTACGTCCTGTAATCTCGTTTTAAATCACAAACCGTCCCTCCGTTTCACTCTCGTTCTCCCGTTAATTTAACGGCTGCTCAGACGCGCTTGCACCGGCCCCGACACACAGTATAACACCCCCCCTCCTCTTCCCCTTTTTTTCATTCCTCCTCTGCTTCCAAAGGAAAAAAAAAAAACATTAAATAGTTTCTCGCTTCGTGCTCTTTTAATGCTTTAATGAGTGTAATTTTTGCACCACTGTTTTTTTCCCCCTCTCTTCCTATCGGTGTTTTCTGGACCGGTGCTCCGCGCGCATGTGTGTTTTATTTTTTTATATATTACAAAAAGGGAGCGGGCCGGCGCCATAGCTCAAACCCTGACAACCAAATAGATAATCAACAAGACGAATGGCTTCTTTTGTAAGGCGCGGCTCCCGTATTAATTTTCATTTTCTTTTCTTAGAGCAGGTATCGAAAAATATAGAGCAAGAGAGGGGGGAGAACGAGAAAATAGCATTCCTCTCGATGAACTTTAAACAAAAAAAGTGTGCCCCCCAAATTGGTCCGCTCGTATTGCTCGGCCCAGAGAAGATTCCCTATTACTTGTTGGTTGATTTCTCCCTGGGCCTCTTGCCACAGAGACTCCCTCTGCCCATTTATCTGTTTTCTTCCTGTTTATGAAAGGCTCCCCCAGCGCCTGAATCCGCCCTCCTATCAAACTGTACACCTAGATATGCTCAAACGCGCGCACACGCCGCAGTAAAGCCTCCTGCGTTTTAACATTCACACTGTTTCATTACTGCAAAAATCAATTTCACTGTTTTATTTTCTATGTTTTTGTTACTATTAACCAACTACAGCGCCTTCTCACTCCACAATGCGCAAAAGGAGCCACACATATATATATTTTCTTCTTCTATGGTGAGCTCTATAAGGTTTAATATCCTCCACACACGTACACAAACCCTCAGGCGGTGGACCTCTCCTCACATAACATAATATTTGTGTCCGAATGCTGTAATTTTCGCTACACACCAATTGTCTTATATTGGAGCATCTAAAGAAAGAGACCCCCCCCCCCCTCACACACAAACACACACACACACAGCAGTCCAATATTCACACACACATATGTGCCTTCACAATAACCCCTTAAACCCCCTGAGCACTCGCAGTCCGAGTTGAAATAAATGAATTTGCGTGCGGGGTGACACCGCGCACAATCAAATCCACCGTGGAATCTTTATTCTTTTTTTTCAGCCTTCCCTTTATCAGCGAGGCCTTCTGCTGCTTCTCTGAATGGGAGCAGATTTCTTTTTTTTTTTTTTTTTTTAAAGGATGCCCCCCCCCCCCCCCACCCCTAACTGAAAAAAAGTTCACCGCCATTATTTTGTGGACAGGACAAGAGGGGACGGCACCTCAAGAAAAATGCGAGAATTATACAAGAAAAAATCATTAATCACTTGTTCTTCTTTAAACACTTCTTCTCCTTCTCCTTCTTCTCTATTGTCATCCGGCAGCCACACACAAGACCCCTTCTGCCAGCAGAGAGGGAGACAGACAGAGGAGGAGAAAAAGAAGACGTCTTGGAAGACACTTGGAAGACACCCCCCTCCACCTCCTCCTCCTCCTTCCCCCATCTCTCCCTCCCTTCCTCCCTCACGCACACACATAAACACTCATACATACACCTCCCCTTCCCACCCATCAGCAAGCTATTTTTTACACCCCACAAGTATAAGAAAAAAAAAAAAAAAAAAAACTTTTTTCTTCCTCGTTGGAAAGAAGAAAATCCTTCCAAAGAAACTCCAACAAACCAGTCAGAGAGCCCTCACGGTGCAGAAGAAGATGGCCCAGAGGTCGCTGACAGTGGTGGCGTCAAAGGTAAGAGGCCTGGGAAATTCATTTTAACTCCCTTTTCTCTGTCTTTACCTCTCCTGCTCTCCTGTGTCTGACGGCTCGTTGTCGTTTTTATGGTTTTATTGCCCCCTGCGCATTTGGCGGGGTCAGGCGAAGGGGGCATATGGCCGTAGGGTCTTTGATTTTTTTTTTTTTTTTTTTAGGCGCAGGGACTTTTGGAGCTGCGTGTTTGTGTTGGAAGGTGTGTGTGTGTGGGAGAGAGAGGGAGAGAATGTGTGTGTGTTTGCATTCAGCGTATACAGGCACAGATGACGGGCTTGTGTTAGATGTGGTGGTGTCACTCACGAGGCCTGCCGCTTCTTGAGCATCTGTTGTTGTTGTGCGTAAAATGTGCGTCTTTTACGCACGGGATTTTTAGATGGGTTCTCATGATGAAATAGTATGTTTTTAACAATTCTTAAGAGTCAGCTGAAGGTGTATTTTAGATTTACACATCTTGTGTGATGTTTCTGGACTTCAGACCTAACGCAGTCTCCTCTGCAGGCTCGTGTTTCTGCAGGAAAATTCAGAAATGCTCGAGCTAATGTGTGACAGGATGGCCCACGTGAATAATTCCTGGTTCACCCGGAGCTTATTATGCATTTTGTCTTGGCTGTGTTTCTGTGGTTATAAAGTGTTGCTGTGGTTCAGGCCTATAGCTTTTAATGAGATACTGTTGCATGTGTGTGTGCGTGTGTGTTTTGTCGGCCAGGTGCAAACAGGCTATGGAGACTGCAGCAGGAATATGAATAATACGGCGCTCAATTGGAGAGAGGGATGGAGAGGGGAGGAGGGAGGGGTGAAAAAGAAAAATTAAAAGAACTGGGGGGAGCTCTGGTTAATGGATACTCTCTCTGTTGCGCTCCAAAACAATTTACCTCGAAAACAAACGATCTGCGAGGCTCTCCAAATGAACTGCGAACGATCGCAGGTCGCCGTGCGCGCTCAGGCCTCCGGTATCTGCTGAGTCGAGCAGTAGCGGCCTCAGGAAGCTCACTCACTCCTGTTTGACCCCTTCAGAAATCAATCCGCCTCGCGATTAAAAATAAAAGGGCAGCGGTTCTGGTGAAGGGGGCTCAGGCCTCTCATGGGGGATGCAGGCCGTGCAGTGATGCGATGCGTGGAGAAGTGAGAGAAACAGATGAGAGAAATATAAGTATTGAAGGAAAGGCAAAGAGAGTGAGGGAGAAAAAAATCGATGGTCATGCAGGGGCAGCGGGATGGCCAAGCTGCGGCCACAGAGGGTTCAACCAGGGGACACGTTTTTCTGACCGATGAGGTCCACTGGCTCTGAAGCCAGAGGCTGACCCGTGGTTACTCCCCCGCACACACACACACACACACCACTACTACCCCCACCACTTTTGGTCCCCCTTGACCTCGCAATGCCGCTGGACCCTTCGCTCCCTCGGACATTCCCAGACCTCCGGAGCCCCTCGGGCCACTTAGTCATAACAGGCCGAGTTCAGGGCACTGTAACCCGGGGGCACGGCGGCGATATCTCCGCTCCCACAACAAGACAGACAGACAGACAGACAAGTAAGCCAGCCACCTGGGCAGGGGTCAGCCACAGGCCAGTGAGGACTCTTAGTTTAATGGTTAGACTGGCTGAAATGTGTTTTCACTGATGTTACTGTGAGGTAAAATGTAATGAGTGCATCATAACTTGGTTTTCTGTCTGAGTCTGAAGCACTGATATGTTTGAGACATCCTAACAGCATGATCTGGCATGAAAGGGGCCTGTTAGACAGGATGAATGTGCAGCCTGATGTTAGACAGTATTTGGACAGACTGGGACTTTAGTGTAAACAGAGCCTGCCCCTCCTGATTGCCTTGCTGAAAAGCTGCTGAGCAGCCTTTAAACCTTCCAGCCCTGCAGTGTTCAGGGGGAGAATTTGACACGAGCATGTATATTTTGGTAAAATCCGGGAAATTCATGGCACTCATTTTGACAAACGGATTCACGGCAGCCAGTAAATAAAATAAACCAGAGCGCTGATAGTCTCACTGTAAAAGTGATTCAGTGAGCTGCAGCTACCATTATTTACAGACAACGGGCTGGTGGTCATTTTCCAGCCTGGCTGGTAATCTGACCTGCAGCTGGGATGTGTGTGTGTGTGTGTGTGTGTGTGTCAGGGAGTGCTGATTAATCAAAGGGACAATGGCATAAGGGGGGAAATGCTCTTGGTCAGTCTGGTTTGCCTTCACTGCCATTAAAGTGTAGATTCTCACAGTACCTCTGTCATCTCTTGCACATTGTCAGACCCACTGATGGCTCCATGTTTACACTCACTTACAATGAAGCTGCACATCCATACGACTCTGTTTTCGTCTCAGTCAGCGTCCAAAGATTCCACACTGTGAGAGGATTTTCTATAAAAATCACCCATGAGTCATTCGAATTCATGCCAACACATATTTTCACATCACGTGCAGGGTGTGCTCTGATGATGGCATCTAAAACTCCAATCCACTTCTGAAATACATAATTCATCTCCAGACGTTGCAGTGCTGTGCCCAGGAAGCAGGATGTGCTTCAGTGTCGCTTTAAGGACTCTTCCTGTGATCAGACCTGTGACTTTTTGTCTCTTATTAAACTTCCCTCCACATATTTGTCATATTACAGTTATTATAACCTGATAAAGTTGCACATTTTGTTAAAGCGTGACCTCTCGGTTCACTTCTTGGTGCAGCAGTTTCACCCAGATGGGTCCAAATGTTTAAACTCTGCACATAAATACAGACTGAGTGAATCATGTCACTTTTAAAGACCCCCCCACCCCCCCAACACAGATCTGCATCCTTGCCAGCTGGATGTTTTGACTTTAAATGACATATTAGTCAGTTCTTACTTGCAGTCCAGCAGCACATGAGTTGAAAGGTCAGAGGTCGCAGCACCTTTGGGATAAATATGATACCACAGTGTCTGTACCCACTCCAAAATATATTGAGTATGTTTTAAACAAAAGTCTTCATTTTGTGTTTAATATACGCTTAAATCTGTGTTTTCAGTTAACAGTGAAAACATTAAAGCAGCTTTGCCTAAATACAATCAAACAGAAAATCTTCTAACATATGTTTTAAATCAGCCAATATTTCATTTGGCAATAATTAAAGAATATTTGCCAGACATTTGCTGCCAAAAGTCACGACTCAACACTCAACAATTTTCAATATTTCAACAGAAAACTCTAAAGCATTCTTTTTTTAAAGTGTTTTTATCGTCACAGCATGCTCATGCTAGTCTGTTGGAGTTATTTTAGGGTTGGGGGTAGCTATTTTTTTCTCCACATGTTCATATCCAAGTCCAGAAAGCGCCCTTTCTTTGATTTTCAATAGTTCTTTCCATTCTTCAAGCAGTACAAAAAAAAAAAAAACTGCAGCTTTGAAAGCCATCTCCACCCAAACAGCACATGGAGCCACCCTTCATCACAAACCATGACCCAAATAAAGCTGAACTTCTGATGTGGCTTCTGTGCGTGCACGTATAGTCAAACGTTGTGTGGTTTTTCTGCTCTTTGGTTACATGAAACACTCTCTGCAGCAGATATTAAGAGAGCAAAGTATGATGAGATGTATGCGGGTCAGACCAGCATGATGGTGACACAATACATGGCACTGAGGGTTTGCCAGTGAAGCTGGTACTGAAGCTGTACTGACTGTTCAGTGCAGCTGTACTCCTTCAGGGGGAGATGGTGCAGCTTTCAAATATGAAGTGTTTGCAGTGTATTTTGATGTGAGAAATGTTGCATTCATGCAGGCAAATGAAGGCAGTATTAATGCCGCAGCTCTGCAGCTCTGTTGTGGAGTACTTGGTGAAGTTTCTCAGCATAAAACCTTGAATGGAGTAAATCTAATTTCTGCCCTGAGCTCATGCAGGTTCATTAAAAACACCGCTTGTTAAATTAAAAGTCCTGCTGCTCTGCTGCTGCAGAAACACCCGCTGAGCTCTTACTTAGTGAGAGCACACATTACTTTCCTGTTCCTGCTCCTCTCGCCAGTGATTCGTGTTGTTCTTTTCTGCGGCTTTATCACTTCTCCTGATGCTCCTCTCCATCTGAGAGGAGATTTGTTTGGGTAATCTCGGTGGGATTAGCAGTTAAATAACTGTGAAGTTAAAAAAAAAAAAAAAAGAAAAACTTAGAAGGGAGGGGGAGTCGGTGTGAGCTGCAGTTTGCAGAGAAGCTGCTGTCAGTGTGGTGTTTGGAGCAGCTGATGGAGCTGATGTTTCAACAGCAGCTTTACACAGGAAGCTGCAGGCTTTCAGGGTTCACACACACACACACACACATACACGTGCACGTTCAAGTCACAGGCACCAAATATGTCTCACGTGTTCACATGGGTCATCTAGCTGGCACACACTCCACCAGCAAACAACAGTTACACCAACTTCCTAACCTCTCTCTCTCTCTCTCTCTCTCTCTCTCTCTTTTGGCCCGGGGAGTCTCGCGGTGGTTTGCTAATTGCCAGACAAATCGCCCGCGCGTTTTTTTTTTCTTTTTTTTTTTTTTTTTCGCCTCGCGCTCGTTGCAGTCGTGTTGCCCGAGAAATTTATTATTCTGGAGAGCGCGAGGAGCCGAGGAGGTCACGGTGCAGGCGCGCGGGCTGCAGGAGGAGGTCGTCACGAGAGATATATGGCTGCCAGGCTTTTACTACTGCACCGGCTGTGTGTGTGAATGTGTGTGTGTGTGTGTGTGTGCGTGTGTGTGTGTGTGTGTGTGTGTGTGTGCTAGAGAGTTAGAGAGGGAGAGAGCGTGCGAGCCATTTAAAAGTAGACATGTATTAAGTATTAAAAAGAGAGAGCCAAATAATGGTTGCCAACACGCGCGTACGCGGAGGCTTTTTATGGATGCGCAGGCTGGCGTGGTGGCTGCGTGTCTTTAGCTGATTAACTCATTAAAAAAAAGTGCGAATAAGCGTGATCACATCACGCAGAGAAGAGTTAGAAAAGTGTGAATCTCTCACCCTGTTCTCAATCAATCAAACACGTGACACAACTCTTTCATTAAGTTTTGAAATGTATCATTTTTTTGTGTTGAACTCCCACTCAAACATTTTATATCAGTTTCATCTTGAACTGTAAACTGATCCTGATGTTTGGCTGAGTTGGAGTGAGCAGGCCTACAAAGTGATGATCCTACCGTCCTGTGAGTGTGTGTGTGTGTGTGTGTGTGTTACAGCAGCTCTCATATCCGTTGGATGCGAGTGATAAATAATCTGCGGCCTGTGTGACTAATGGCGGAGCATTAGGTTAGTGCGCGCGTATTGATACTAAAAGTATTAAACAACCCCTCTGAAGCTCTTTACCTTTATCAATACGTGACGCGCAGTCATCACGCACAACAACAACATCAACATACTGGTCGTGTCGTGAATTATGAACATTAATATCTATATCTATATATATATATATATATATATATGGATCCCTCTGATTGTTTGGATTGGTAATAAGCCGTCGTGTGTTCATCATTCTTTAAGTGTAACATCTCATCAGCTGTTCAAGTGGCAGAGTTTGTTGATTTTAGCACGTGCTCAGTGGTGCTTTATGGCAGCACTAAAGATCACATGTCAGTGAAGTGCGCACACATCCGGGAGCTAAAAAACAATAAAAGTGTTAAAGATTGTTTAAAAATGTTTAAACATAAACTGATCTGAGCTCAGCTCTCTCTCTCTCTCTCTGTCTCTCTCTCTCTCTCAGTGCTGAGGCTCTTTGAGTCTTTGAACGTTGCTCAGGACTCATTGATCCTGTCAAGTCTGACAAGCAAACAGTCATTAAAACACACTGTACTTCATATTTAATGTGGCTGCACGCGGATGGCTTTCAACTATGATGGATCCGGTTTCCTTCATAATAATTATAACAACAATAATAACACAGTAATGAGGCCGTGCATGCTTACAGACGCATTACAAAAAAGAAATACTAACATCTTATTAGTTATTGATTCTGATTGTTCTTTTTTTATATTTGTGCACACACGTGACGCAGAGATATTCCGGGCTCTGGTCGGGGATGTCTCTGGTGTGATCCCGTAACAGTGGGGAAGACCTCACGTCTCGCGCAGGGAGAAGAATATATTTCAAAAAGCGGTTGTGCGCGCGTGCTGCCGTCTCGAGACAGATTTACGAGCCGCAGGAAAAGGCGAGATGTCGGGGCTTGGTAAATCAATCTCCCTCTGCCTCTGTCTCTGTCTCTCTTACTGTGGCTGTGTCTTTTAATTCATATGTGCTCGGATCAGACAACAACAACAGCTGTAATAATAATAGTAATAATAATGATAATAATAATAATAATATCAGTCTTTTTTCTGGTGTCTAAGCGCTTCATCACGCAATACAAGGCAATTTTACGCACGTTCTTTCTCCACTTGAACAAAGAGACATTTTCAGTTTTTTATTCAAAGCTTTGGTGAATCATTAACGAGCACCAAGAATCTACCTGTCTTAATCCATCACGGACCAACAGACCCCCAACATCCCACCCAGCTCCAACCTTTACTCCAATTATCGCCTTTTACTTTTATTCCGCGGCGCGTTATTACATGTTAAAATAACAGTTTTAATAAGATGTTAAGATGTGAGAGTTTTATGGGGGGAAAAGGAAATAAAAAATGTCATTTTTTGTAAATATGTGGATTATTTTAAGTGTTTTTATAGCCGTGTGTTTGGGTTATTTTCATAATTTGAAAGCTTTAAAAATGAATTTGCTGTCTCCAAGCTGCGCGTCACAAAGACATTCCTCTGTGTTTTCTGTTGTCATGGCGGGAGTCTGCCAGCATTAAAAGCCGGATTATGATGCTTTAGCTACAGCTTTACAACCCCACAGTTAAAATGTCTCATCCTCTACAACCCCTCCACCCTCCTCCACCCGTCATAATTCTGATATTTAGTGATGAAATGTTTTTTTTTCGCATGCGTCTGTGCCAAGTTTACAGAACTGCTTTTTTATGTGTGTGTTGGTGTTGTTGTTGTTGTCAGGCCGGCGCAGGTCTCTGCTGCTACTTATCTTAGCTGTTGTTTCACACTGTGATTGCTATAATTTATGGCCGTCATTACAGACGCCATCATCACCACCGCAAATGTTTGATTTCAATCTTGTTGTGGGTAAAAATCTGAAGGAAGCGCTGCGGAGTCAGAGTGAGACTTTAAAGGAGCCCCCCCACCACCACCCCAAAAAAAACAAAACTCTAACAAATAAAAAACAAACCACAGAGAATCTGTTTACTGCATGTGTTCCCTTCTTCATAATTATTTTTATGCTTTTGTCATGTTGCAGATTCTTTTTTTAAAAATCGTGTTTGTGCTCTGATCTCAGCACCAAAGCAGCTCTGTTGCTTCTAATTACATTTTATATTAAAGATCTTTTATTTTCCTCCCACATGTTTCAAATTGGCTCAATCAAAAACAGAAAATAAAATGAGGTTAGTTTGGATGGAGATGGAGATGCTGAAGGATGGAGATGGAGCAGCAGCAGCAGCAGCAGTGTGTCTTCAGGGCTGCTGCGGTCCATTGTTTGACCTTGAAGTGTTCCTTGTTAGCAGCTAGGTTAGCCCTGTGTTTTTTTTCTTCTTCTTCTTCTTCTTCGTCTTTAGAGTCTCCATTGTTCTCCTAGAGTCAGAGCTCGGGCTGTGGAACCGGGAGAGACCGAGAGCCAAAAGGATTCCAGCGGTCTATTGTTGCTGCCCTGCGTGGCCTCACGGCGGGGTTTTTGTCTCTCCGTTGTTTCTTCGTCTGTCTCACACTCTCTCCTTCTTCTTCTCCTTCTTCTTCTTGCTCTCCGTCTCTTTGTCTCCCCCCCGTTTCCAAACACATCTCTCAGCTCGGTTCCGCGTCCTACCTGCGCGTTCCTCTCCTCTTTAAATAAATGGCCCCTTCTTCTAAATAAATTACGCACGGTGGACTCCCCGGCAGGATAGGAAAAAAAAAGAAAACTTGTCAATGGGATAAAATGAAATATTTGATTATGATTCTCATATTTCGATGCGTAACATGAATTTGGAATAATTAAACAAACAACTTGGGAGTGATTTGTTTCCTCTGACACACTTGGCTTTGGTCACTGTGACTGTTAAATATTTAGTCTAGCTCCAGGACGCGTTAAAACATGACACCGAGAGTGTGTGGGAGAAATAAACGGTGCGCGGCAGTCAGATAAAAATATGTCACCATCGAATATTTCTAGGGAACAGATACATATAAATATAAGACGGGACAATGTGAGGAATTCCCCCTCTCTTGTTCTGCCGACTAACGGCGAGCTGAGGCGGAGATGACAGTGAGGAATAACGAAGAAAGAGTCTGAGGCGTGCAGTCATTTTTTTAAAAAAACGAACATAGTCGGTGACAATCATCTTTTATCGGTCTCTGTGTGCATCTGTCAGAGGCCTGCCCTGCTTTAGCTCACAGTTTAGAGCGCGCACACATGTGAACACACACATAAAAGGTGAACAGAAGTTGTGTTTTAATGTTTTTCTGGGTTTTTTTTCTGCATTACGCACACACACACGCTCATTCCTGGATGGGTCCGGATGGGTCCCACGAACGAAGAGGCGCACGGATAACCCACCCCCCCCCACCCCCCTCCACCACCACCACCACCACCAACACCAACTCCAGCAGCCCACACCCCCCGCCCCGACCCAACACGTCACGTGTTTCATTAAATAATTAATGCAGAGGTTGCAGAATAGATATGTATTGGTCAGGAATATAACGGTGAGACATGGTGCCGCTCCGGTGTGTGTGTGTCTGACGTCGAAATATCCAACTGTCCTTTCAAAAAAAAAAAAAAAAAGAAAAAAAGAAATACAAGCCCCCCTATAGCAGCGGAGAGAAGGGGGAGAGAGAGAGAGAGTGAGAGAGAGAGAGGGAGAGAGAGAGGGGGGAGAAGAGGAGACACTGAGAAACGCCAACGGAGAGAGAGAGGAAGAGAAAAGAGAGAAGGAGGCTGCAATAAAACAAATTTGGACGGGTGTGCGTCTTGCGGGTCGTTGTGGACACCGTGAGTATTGCGGAAGGAAGGGGACTGCATGGGGGGAAACCACACTTCTTCTTCTTCTTCTTCTTCTTCTTCTTCTTCTTCTTCCTCATCTTCCACGCCGCTGCGCCGCCTTCGCCCTGCATCCCTCCACAGTGAATCACAGGCTATTTTAACATCGTGGTAAATATGTTCCCCCACAAAAAATACCCATCTTTACGCCGTGTTTTTTCCTCCTCATCGTGCATGTTGCCGTGGTGTTGTTTACACATCACCCCCCACCCATCATCATCAGCCATTGTTTATAGGTTGGAGCGGTGCAAGCCGCGCAGCCTGCAAACCGGAGAGAGAGAGAGGAAGAGAGGAGGGAGAGAGAGAGAGAGAGAGTGGGAGAGAGGGAGCGGAGCAATGTTAGCCGATGGCTGTTTATATTTTAAGAAGCACTTGGATATTCTCCTCCATCTTTCTCCCATCACCTCCTGTCTGCCTCTACATCTCTCTCTATCTGCCTCTCTGTCCATCCCTCCCTCTCCCTCTCTCTCCCTCTCTCTCTCTCTCTCACTCTCTCCCCCTCATCTTTTTCTTCTTCTTCCCAGCCAGCTACTTCTCTTGATTTATAGTGAGGCAGGGTGTCAGCGTGCGGCCGGGGCTGCCATTGTGTGTTTGTGAGGGAGTGCTGTTGTTTACGGTGCTGCCCGCGATAAATCATGTGTTTCTTTCCCTCCGCTGTGGCAAGACGGAGGTGTGTGTGTGTTTATGTGAGGGGGGGGGGGAATGACGGTCGATGGACCGGTGATACACCGGAACAGAAGAGGAAGAAGACGGAGAAGGAGGAGGAAGAGACGTCGCCACGGCCGCCCCGAGCGCTCCTCTTTCGGTTCTCCTCCTCTCTCTGTTCCGGCTCTCTTTCTCCTCCTCTATATCTGCCCTCACACACACACACACACACACACACACACACACACCCTCCGCCTTTTACACTTGATTATTACTAGGGGTGTTTTCTTTTTTCTCGCTCAGTATGACAGAGGCTGGCTGTAGCTCCGGGTCTTGAATTACTGCGGCGACCAATTAACGGGAGATTTGTTTAAATTTGGCACACCGGGCACGCCTCGGCCGCCATGAAATCTCATAAAAAAAAGGAGACCTGCCGGCCAGGGAAAGCTCATCTGTCTAGCCAGGAGGTGTGAGTGAATCCAAGTAGCTCAGCCAAGGGGAGTGAAGAAGATCTAGATGTAGTGTTAGGCCTGGTTTTAGTAGAGTCAGGCTTTGGGTTTCTATCTCATCACCTGCGTATTGTTCTGAAAAAGGTGCATTCAGAGGAGACAGGAGGTGTTTCACTTCATACAGAAACCAGACTGAACTCTGCCTTCATTTTCTAGAGCTTGTATTTTCTTTTTCTTCTTCTTCTCTCTTCATGCATTTTTTTTCTTCTTCTTCATGTGTTTTCTTTGGATGTCTGCTGGAATGGAGCAGGGCGCCATTATTCATGTCAGCACTCAGTGTCTCTGCCTTTGCTCAAAGCCTTCACCGTGAATCAGACCTTCTTCTTTTTTCTTTTTAAATGTGGCGAGGGGAAGAGGAGGAAAAAAACATGCATCCATTCATTTATTTATTCATATTTTTCTCCACATTTACATCCACGCACATCAAATCTTTATTTACATCCACTCTCTCTCCATAAAAAAAAAAAAAACTGCAAAAGCCTCAATGAGACATTGTGAAACGGTTGTGGTACCATTTGTAAGAGCCTGTTCCCATTGCGAGTGGCAAGTGGGGGGTGGTGGGGGGGTGAGATGGAGTAACGCAATTTCATCGGCTAACCTCATAACTCACTGTAGTAGATGACGCTTGTGTGTGTGTGTGTGTGTGGTGTGAAAGTGTGTGTGTGTGTTGTTTTGATGCGAAGCCAGCTGGTAATATATGCAAAGTGCAATAAGGACAGAGGACAGTGAACGCAGCATCACATTATTTTATTATAAACGAACAGCAGAGCATTTTACAGTGGTTGTATAATAGTAATAGTGGATGGATGGATGGATGGATGGATGGATGGATGGATGGATGGATGGATGTGCACCCAGAATCACTTCACAATTACATTTCAAAGGCTGAGCTCTTCCTCCCTCCCTCCCTCCCTCCCTCCCTCCCTCCCTCCCTTACTCCCCCCTTTCTCTGTCTCCCCTCTCGGCCATCACTACCAGTGTAAACCTTAGTGTAACCAAATTAGAGCGTCTCCGCGGCTTCCCATCACATCATAATGGCAGTAGCAGCAAGAGGCAGCGCATTTCAAAATGTGTATTCCTGCTGTCCGCCGCCGTGTCAAAAACAATATCCCGCCTCATTTCTGTGGACGGGGAGAGATGGGGGAGAGAGAGGGGGAGAGATGGGGGAGAGAGAGGGAGAGAGGGGGGCATGGATGACAGGATTTTCTTCCTCCTATTTTCTCATATATATTTAAATATTTGGCTGGGCATCTCGACCTCATGGGCTATCTGATTCTTGTGACATAAGCGTTGAAAATACATCTCTAAAGACCGCACTGAGGCGAAGTTCCGCGCTTGACGTTAAAAATTAGTCAAATCACAAGTTCCTAAAATAGTGTGAGGCCGTGAAAGGGACACGGCAGCGGCAACAACAGAAGCAGAGGCGGGTTGGTTTATCTTATCTTATCCAAGGCATGTGTCCACTGTTAAGTGTGTTTTGTCTGGCAAGATAGTTCCACATCAAACCGAGCTGAAATAGTTCAAATATTTGAAACGGTGTTGAGAAATGATATCACTCCCTGTCTGACATCCATTATAGCTGCTGCTACTGCTGCTGCTGCTGCAGGACTACAACTCCTGTGAGGCCTCGCTGCTTTCCAAACTACAATTCTTTAGAATCTAAACGTGCATGGGAAACAGAGAGATGGCGTTAATGTGTTACTACGCTGCGTCCTGAAAGCATCAGCAGCCTTTTGTGGCAGCACACACACGTTCAGAGGCTGGAATTAATGTTTACACCGGGGGCTGCTGCAGGACAATGGCAGCGTGATGAGCTCTGTGGCATCAGGAGGGCTCTGCTGTTGGTTGTAGCATGTTGGTGAAGCTGAAAGGGAATTATTAAAAGGAGTGAGGGGCTGTTTAAAGAGTGGTGGTGCATCTTCTGCCTTTTTATTACTGTTTGTTTTCATGAATTTACCCGCGCTTTGCTTTAAAATGTAACATTTTACGCGTAACGTATGAGCGCGTGTGACACATATTGTTTGCTGCTGATTTTATACTCACTAACAGCTCAGTGGGAATTCGTTTTAACATTGAACTGAAGCCCCACGGCTGAAAATCATCGTTTTCTTGCATGTGGTCAAAGACAAGGTCGGCGCAGACCCACGCGTCTGACAGACACGCATGAAAGTGAGCAGGCACGCGGACAAGACTTCACACAAGGAGCATCTTCCCACTCGGTACATGGAATTGCATGGCAGCCATATTGTCTTCTTGTCTGTTCTTTTCCCACGCAAAGAAAGAAAGAAAGAAAGAAAGGATTGTGAATGCGCCGAGCGAACACTCCGGAAAAATTTGGAAAAAATAGATTTTTTAAATAAAATATCGAAGAAAACACGAGAAATTATTTTAACTCAAGTTCATACAGACGTCGCCCAATTTTAAAATTTGCTTTTCAATGCAGAAAAAAAAAAAGATCAAAAACCAGCGCACAAGCGTTTTATGGATTCACTTAAATAACCACGGAACTTGGCTCCAGTAAATTAATATATATTCATAACAAATATGTTTTTTGTGACACACATTATGGCTGCTTTGCAAACCTGTGTATGTTCTAAACACGCAGAAGAAAAAGCCACACAAAAAGAGGTTGAGAAATAAATCCAGTGAACGATCAGCACTGTGGATTTCAGCAGCAGTAAAAAATATAATCCATATCCATAAGATAAGATGTGTGCTTATTGTTCCAATCCGCCCACAGCTGTTCAAACTAGTTCATTTAAACGTGAAGCTCTTACATCCACATAAATATAAATATATTTAATGATCGCTTGCGGATAAAAATCCGGTTTCGTTTCTCTCTGAACTGAAGTGAAAAGAATAAAAAGGAATCGTGTGTAAAGACGTTCGAAGATGTGAATGGAGCTGAGAGATTCTTCGAACAGGTCGGACATAAATCAGAGGCGCGCGCGGCCTCATAAATCTGCAGCGGCTGGACGTTAACGAGCGAAAGATTTAAGTGTGGTGAAAATAATGTTAACAAAACACGTTAACGCGCGTTTAAATCACGGGTAACGAGAGGAGAGCGGCGCCGTGATTTATGACAAAATAACACACGATAAAACAGCACGATACATTGTTATTATTATTATTATTATTATTATTATTATTATTATTATTATTATTTTTATTTGAACTCATAGTTTTCTTATCTCTTCTCCAGTCCCGTGCTCCATGCGCCAGGTACTTCCGGGGCTCTTCCTCGCGGGGAGATGATTACCCGTTCGGAAATGAATCAATAAGAAGCCTCGCGCTAATTTATAATCGTCTGCGCGAGGGCAGTGATTCAAAGCGCGTGAAAAATGAGCGGCTGAAACCGTATCCAGAGCCCGCGAGCTGTGCTTTTTTTTTTTCTTCTTCTTCTTCTCTTTCTTTTAACCGGGCCGGAGAGCAGCAACATGCACGAGAGCGATAAGAGAGACCGAGCTGCTGAGGCGGAAATGTTTCTCCACGAGGAACGAGAGGAACAGGCGCGAGGAGCTCCCTCTTCTTCTTCTTCTTCTTCTTTTTCTTTTATCAGAGCTCTGCAAACTAAAAATAACGACTTTGCTTTGGTGTAATTGAACTTCTCTCTCTCTTCCTCGCTTTATCTCTCCCACTCTGTGTGTGTGTGTGCGTGTGTGTGTGTGTGAGTGTATGTGGCACTGAGAGCATGTCTATACGCGTGGGTAGATAACACAAATGCACAGAGAGAGAGAGAGAGAAGCCAAGTACACCAGTCTGAGATGAGTTTACTGTCTAAACTGAAGCTCTAAAATGAATTAATTAATTTCATAATTTCAATTAAAGCTGCATTAAATATTCTAGAAAATATAGGGTGTTATTATTGATCAGTGTTCTTCCTGAGGATGTGTGTGTGTGTGTGTGTGTGCCAAAACAGCACAACTGCCGTGACATCCTGAAGTTTTTCATCATCCTGACTTCACGTCAGATTAGTTTGCTTTACGGCAGTGTTTGATTCTCTCATTGCATAAATATGAAATAGAAAATCTGTGATCGGTTCCTCGTGGTTGTGACGTGTTTTTCACCGCACAGGCCCGTGTCTCCGCCGTGATCAGGACGCGCGGGTCAGATCACAGCGGAATGCTGTGCTCTTCCTCCCCTCTCTCTCTCCCTCTTCCTCTCCTCTGATCGCTCTCAGTTTGACTCCATGTAATAACCAACATCTGGCCCTCGGTGCAAGGCAGGACGGACAGGCAGGTCAAGCTGAACCTCGCTAACCCCCTCTGCAGCACCTCATAACCAGACTCCCCTATTGGACAGGAACAAGAACCAGAACCCCCCCTACACACACACATACATACACCTTCCTCCTCCTCCTCTTCCGCGACTCCCTGGGCTCTTGTGGCCGGGTCTTAGCTGTCAGTCCGTGGACCGGTTCAGGAACAGTTCATGGTGTCAATCCGGCAGAACCAGGACGAAACACCGGTGGAGAGGCAGGAAGAGAGCGAAGGAGTGGAGGTTGATGAGGAGGAGGAGGGATGTGAAGGGGGGAGGCAGGTTATCTGTTCACTGTTCCACAGATAATCAATGAAGCGATTCAAATGCGCACGAAGGGAAAGTTTGAGAGACAAATGTAGAATATTTTGTGAGGTTACAGGTCAGAGAGAAGGTTAGCTTCTGGTTTAGCCTGAACCAAAACACACGAGCCGACAGGAAGGGGAGCGAGGAAGAGGAAGACACTGAAGGGCACAGGAGGACTCTGCTCCTCTGTTTTTGGTGAACTGGGAGAGTGGAGGATAAAGAAGAAGAAGAGGAGGTAGAGACAGAGGAGGGGAGCCCGGGGAATACGGCGTCACGCTCACGCAAGGGGCTTTATCTTTGGAGGCTTGCGCCGGCTGCACCGTGGGCCCTCAAAACGTTTTAGCTCTCGTGGACGGTGTAAGGATAGGGTTCAGGGACAAGAAAAAGCGCGAGCCCTGACTGGTGGTGCTGGCCAGGCACGCACCGGCCCCGCTATACGGAGAATTTTGCAGCACAGGCGGAGGGGGGGAGGTGGGTGAGAGCGCGCGCGCACGCGGTGTGTTTTTTAGGGTAAAGTAGCACCGCGATCCCCAGACCGAGCAGTCCCCGCCAGCCTGTGTGCTGTAGGTAGGCTTTGATTGTTGGAGATTTATGGCGGCTCAAGATTTATGGCTTCACCCCCAAACCGGACACGCGAACGGCTACGTTGTGCTGTAAGAGGCGTTCAGATAGATACACCAGTGTTTTACCAGCATGCAACAGTGCCGGATAAAAGGCAGATTTGATTGGCATAAATGTTGCTTTAGTGCTATTTTAGACTCCAGTGCCAGTTAGAGGAATAAAAAACGCCAGACCGCCTGCGCGTAATTACGCACTCGCAATCAGTGAAAATCCGTCCAAGGTTTTCCGTGAAGGGATTCTCTTTGCTCCGGTCGTTTTGTCCGTCCGGGTCCAAATCAGACTGCATCCAAAGAGAAAGAAAAAAAACAAAAAACAACAACAGCAGGAGGAGATCCAGGAAGAGGAGAGACACGCCGAGAGAGCGCAGGTAAGATCTGCCGGGATGCTTCTCGCTCAGTGTCCCGGTGTGTGTTCCCGAGGCGTCCCCCCCATCCCACGCGCTCCGCCGCTCGACATGTCATTAATTATCTGTTGTGTGACCGTGGTCTCTCTCTCGAACTCAGCAGAGGCATCCGGGGTGTGCCCGCGTGCGAGCTCTATAGCTAGCCAAAAACTTTTTTTCCCCCTCTCTCTCTCTCTCTCTCTCTGTGTGTGTGTGTGTGTGTGTGTGTGTGTAAAAGCAGCTGAAGACAGATGCCTCAGAATAGGTAACAGACAAGAGGGCGAGAGGGTCTCTCTCTCTCCCTCTCCCTCTCTCTCCCTCTCTCCCTCTCTCTCTCTCTCTCTCCCCCTCTCTCTCTCTATAAGTTTATGTGCTGCATGTAGTGCGGTTTGGACAGAGATTGTGTGTGTGTGTGTGTGTGTGTGTGTGTGTGACACATGCAGAATGAGTCGTAGTGAGCAGGGACCTGACGGCTAGGTGTAAAGAAAAGATGCATGTTGGCCACGCTGTGATTTATGATAGTGTGAAAAGATTGCTTACTCAAGAAGCCTCCCCTCTCTTTCTCTTTCTTTCTCCCTTTCCCTCTCTCCTATCCACAAATTGTCATGTCCCCCTCCATCCACCCATCCACCTCCACCCAACACACAACAAATCCACAAATGGTCCTAGAAAAACAGATTCCTCTTCTAATCAGATCGAAGCAAAAGCAGGCAAAGTGGGTCTAAATAAATAAATGTGTCAGCAGAACAGTTTCAGTTTGAATTATTACAAACTGAAGTTTATTCCATAATGACTCTAATCCAGCTTTAATCTGACTCATGTGTGAGGTTTCTTATTGTTGTAGCAGCCACATTTAATGGAAGATTTGAGGAGCAACACAGGAGTGAAATCAAATCATGTGAATGGAGGAATTTATGCCCAAACCAATACAAAATATACATACATGATTAAATGTCATTTCACTCATTTAAATCTCTTGATTCCTTCACTTTGAGATGACTTCAGGATTTTAAAATCATTTTGTTCAGTCTGTTTTCAGCTTAATCTGGTTATTTTCTTTCTCTATAGATATAGTCCAACATTTATCTTCAGATCTGTTTTTTTTTTCATTGCTGCATATTTAATATTTGTTTAATATTACTGCATCAGCACGGGAAGAAAAGAAAAAACAGCATCTACTAAAAAAAAATAAAATGTGCGTGCAAAATAGAACATTTGGCACTTTTCATTCCAGGTGGAAGCACCATTTGCTTCACAGAGCGTGTAAAGACGGTGTAAAGATAAAACATGAAGTCAACACAATTATAAAACACACATTAATAATGCATGTAGGTTAAAAAATCATTAAGATGAAATAAAGTCAAATAACAGAGTATGAAGTCTGTTTTACAATATAAATACGTGATTGTCTTTATCACTTATTTCAACTTCTTTAAATATTTTAACACAGATCTGTTCATGGTAGGATGAATGTTGAAAGATCACTTCTTTATGAATTCTGTTTTGTTTTCCATTGTTTTTTTCAACTCTAAATGGCAAAATAATCATTGTTTAAAGGCTACAAATAATCACTGCATGTAAGGAGTTCTGAACCTGGTGACCCAGATCTCCCACAAAGATCCTGAGATAGATTTAAGAGGTCACGACATGATTTATGGAAAAGAAAATGTATTTATTATTCTTTATTTATTAATTTCAGGTCTTCAGTGAACCAAAAATGAAAAAATTATAAATAAAAATTACTCTTTTGTTGAACTATTCTCCAATCATGTCATATAAGCTGTGACTTAAGAGGTCGCAGAAGTCATTTCTTCATTTTACGGGCAGGTTTGGAGCCTCTGCTCTATATGTATGTTTCATCAGGTAATAGTCTCCTCTGGAAGCCTGACCTTGGCGGTTTTGACTCACTTCCGGGTATAGAGACTTTAAAGTCATGAAAAACCCACAGCAACTCCAACACGGCCGTGATTTAATTGATTTTTTCATACATCACTGACAAACTATGGGCAAAACACCAATCAGAGTAAAATAGTGGGGGCAAGCACGCCTAACGCTGTGGCAGTGTATAAAGGCTGACAGCTCTGGCCCAGATCCATACAGCCGCTTTCTCCTGCTGTAACAGGTTTAATAGCAGGCCTGTCTGCTGCTGGGCCAAGTGGCCTGATTATATTACAATCACTGGCTTTTTTTTCTGATCCATGTGTCATAAGAGGAGCATGTTGTTAGGAAATGGATACAGGCCTGTTGTAGTGGTGCAGGTTGTTCAACACTCAGCTTAATGAGGCCTCAAAGCTATATAATAACAACTTAGGAAAATCCATTTTTAAGGCAATGCCAAACCACAAATGACTACAGATGCATATCACTGAGTGTCCCTGAGTGGACTGCAGGAAATTATCTTCATTTTTTCTTTTTAATTTTTTGACCAGTTACAGTGACTTTACGTTCTTGAAATTCAACATCCATCATCGGTCTGACAAGGCTGACAAAACCCCTGAAAAAGACGCTCAGTCACCGTACTGAGGAGGACAACCACACTACTCTAATCCTGAGGAACACACAGAACATGACTCTACAGCAGCTAACTCAATGCTAACACGGCTAACATCCCCTCTGCAGCTCACTGAGGGCTTTAACCAAAGGCCCTGCAGTGTTCTGTGACCAAACTAAACCTCCAAACCACGACCAGAACGTTTCATTCATCATAAACTTTTACGGAAACCTTTGTTAGATTTCAGAAATCTTTTTTAAACCTCGACACAAATCACTTTTGCTCTTTTAAGTGATGAGTTATGGAAACGTTTCAGTATTTAGGCAACAGAACAAAACACGCTGTCACCGTCTGAGCTTTGAAATACTTCAATACATATTTAAATACAGTTTATCAACTTTATTCTAACATCAGAGCCAGGACAGGAGTCAAACATGCCCTCTACAAGCCCTTCCTTTCAGGATTTCTATCTAACACACACACACACACACACACACACACACACACACACACACACACACACACACAGGAGCAGTCACATCCATCCCTGTTCTTCCAGTGCCTGACAGACTTGGTGAGCTTGGCACTTTTCATGGCCCAGGAGCAGAAAGGGCAATTTGACCCCCCCACACTCCTCACCCCTTCCTCTAAACTCCCCCCAAACACACTCACCCTCTCTCTCTCTCTCTCTCTCTCTCTCTCCCTCTCTCTCTCTCCTGGTGTCAGGCCTTTTCTTTGAGTTGGAGGTTAAAGATTAGCATCTCTGATAAAGATTAACTCTCTGTCAAAGGAAGGCGCTGATGACATGAGTTTCTGGTTCAGGACTGTGGGGGGGGGGGACTCTACTGGGGCGATGGCTGACCCTGCCTGCAGCAAGAGAGGAGGGTTAAAATGTTGTGCTCAATGCATAAGATAAGCTGTAATATAAGACAGGAATGCAACACGGTTGGTTGGTTAAGTTTTGGGCAGGTGATTTTGGCCAGCGTTAGGGTACACGTAGAAAAAAGATTCCTAAAAAACAAGCAATAAAATTAGATTTGGTTTTTGCTAAAATATAACAAAGCTTGTGCAAATAAATCATTTTAATTTCAAAGAACGTTTTTAGCTTCTCGCCCACCTCTTGATCTTAATTTGCTGAAGTTCAGCTCTGATTGTTGTTTAATTTGATCCTGGCAAACTCTTCTGAGGCCATGAATTGGAAACTTTGGTAAATATGTCCTCTTCGGCAGAAGCCTGTGGCTTTGACATGCTTCAAAAAGCTCTTTTGTGCACGGGATCAGTGTAATGCCTCAGTTATGTGTCTGCAGCCAGAAGCAACAGACTTTATAAGTAGAAGATTTGTTCCGATTTCACAAGCCTGAATGAAAAGAATGTGTTCACCAAATAAGTGGATGCATATCACGACGGCAGACGATGCCATTTCTTCGGACATGCTTCACTTCCCAGCCTGGTGCACAACAGATGTAAAGCTGTTAGATGTAACTGAGAAATGGCAGCTTTTAGAAATGTGGTTGCACACGCCCATGGAGGTTATGTAATTTAGACCGGGTTGTGAAATGAATAGTCTGCAACGTGTACTCAAAGTGTTCCCCATGAGTGCACGTTGGTTCATTCCACAAACCTTTATAATGCCATAAATTAAGAATACGATTGTCTTGTGGTGGAGACGTTTCAAAACAAAGTTACTGAGCTGTCAGCGGCTGTTTGATTTGGGTGTGATGGTAAAGAATTGCTGTAGCTTTGATTTGTACAGGCATGCATAAGTGATAACTGCTAACACAGGTGACTGTGTGGGAGCACCAAACCCAAAAAAGCCACACTTTAATTACGCTAACTTGAAGGAACGTTTACGGTCTCCCTCTTTCATCTACCCACTGAAAAACGGTGTTGAAACTGGTGTGTCATCTGCCCCGGAGCAAGAGGGGAGGAGATGAAATGTGTTGCAGTGTTGGTTTGTCGTCGCTTGCCCATTTGGTGTGGCTGTGTCGTCGTGATAGTGATGATGCTGCATGACCGTTCAACCTCATTGCACTTCAAGGAAAGCTTCGAATGGACTTGATGAAAAATGTCCTTTTGGCACAAAAAGTTTGGATACTGAGTGATCTTTTAGAGGAGGTGAATGGTGATACGTGGCACAAAAAGTTTGAAATTTCTAGTAAACTCAGTTAAACCCAGACTTTTGAATACAGGCTGACTTCTTGTAAGTCAGCACGTTAATTTAAAGCCAAACTAGTCCTTATTTGTCATGTGATGTCAGCCCAAGAATGTGCAAGTTTACATGTGTTTACAGTGTGTAAATGTTTGCATATGTAAACCAGTGTGTGTCTAAAAAAGCACTCGTGCTCTAAACAGGTTTACTTGTACAACTTTGAAGCGAGACTAATCCTCCAAACAAAATTAAATTCTAACAGTGGAGATCATTTGTGAAGAATGTAAGAGGCCAGAAGCCTTCTGACGTTGCAGTAAATTACGTCAAAAAGTGAAAAATTGGATACACATGGGGGGATGTGTTCAACAAATAGGTTGTTTGCTTGCATGTTCACCTGTGCACTAAAATATAACACTGCATTTCAGTCAATCACAAACAAACTGGTATTAATAATTAAAGAAACATCATTTAAAGGCTACAAATGAGCATATTTTGGATGATAATCTTGCTGTCAGGCAACTAAAAGTTAAATAGTATTTCCTGTAAATCCTGTCCAAGTTAAAAGGTTACAGGGTTATGGAGTCACTCACAAAATAGTTCATGAAAAAGGGATTCTGGGGCTCTTAGCCAGCAAGTTAATCATTAAAGAAGTGAGCTATTGCTGCTCCGGGTCAAAGGTCACTTTTGGAGAGCTGTGCACCAATAGATCAGTGTGTGAGTGCCTCTGTGGTGGATTAAAATCACAATACTTTTTTTAATTTTATTTTATTTATTCATTTAAAGTATGTAAAGTGACAGCAGTGATAGAAATACTGAAACTGAACTTTGTGTAGTTGTACTTTGTGTTTCTGTTGCGTCTAAGGTTCTGACATTTTTCGCTCAAGCTAACTTGGATACACCAAAGCTGTTTGTTTATATTCAGCACAGACTTTAATATACAGACTGTGTGTGTTTTTTTTTAAATATATATGTGCGTGTGTGTGTGGTGGGGGGGGTTTGGCTGAGGCAAGCCGGTGATGGCACCACCAGACCAGGTCAGAGATAAGAGCAGAACATACTGATAAAGTTTGTTCAGATCATGTGAGACCTTAAAATGAAGCTGCAGCAGAAAACAGCAGCAACGTCCATCTGTCCATCCATCAACATCACCTAACACACACACACACACACACACACACACACACACACCTCACCACTAAATAAAGGAAGAAGTAGTAGTAGGAGTATGGAAATTAGTATTCACTCTGACCCTTTTTGAGTGTTTAATGCATTAACCTATAAAATGTTTGACAATGTTTGATATTTTAAGACATTATGACACAGAGAAGCCAGATAAATATAATATGAATATTCAGAAACATTAAAAACAAATATAACATTTTAGAAGCTGCCACTTCTTCACTAAACTGCTGAAACTGACTAAATATACTTTGACACTTTGTCTTTGTGTCCTTCGCCTCCTCTGAGTCTGAACCTGCTGTTCACTCACTTCACATTCATCCTATTAAATTATTCACAGACAGCCTCTTTGTTGCCTCCACCTACAGAGTGTTGCTGCTCTCTCTGCTGCTGCTGCTCCATCCTTAATTTCAAACTTTCTCTTCCTCCAACCTGAGAAAAACATTCTGTTTCATTTGGATTCAGAATCAGGAGCAACTGATTTCATCTGAATATCCCCCCTGCTCCTCCACCTCCTCCTCCTCCTTCTCCTCCTCCTCCTCTCTCTCTCTCTCTTTTTCTCCGTCTGCCTCCTCTTCCACTCAAAATTTGGCTCATCAGCTGTTCTGGGGCTCTGGAGGCGGCCTCCTCCCTTTGTCTCGGCCTATGGGCTAGCTGGCTAAGCTAGTCGGGCCCTGCATCACTTTCTGGGCAACTTTAGACTAGTCCACTCCTGCTCCCGTGGCTCCCAAATTTTCGACTGACCTGAAAGGGGGGACACAGGGGAGGAAAACCCCGGCTGGTGCAGCGATGGGGATGGACGGCAGCCAGAGCTGTGCGTGAGTGCATGGACGGAAACAATAAATAACTCTATGGTGGTTGTAGGAGTAGTAGTAGTAGTAGTAGTAGTAGTAGTGGTGGTGGTGGTGGTGATGATGGTGGTGGTGGTGGTGCAGGCTGGTACGGGGAGGTCGGGGGATCCTTGCTTTTGATTTATGTGTTTGGGTGAAGCTGTCAGGAGGAGAAACAGAAGTAGAAGCGAGAGCCACAGATTTTATTCCAGCACTTTAATAACATACAAGAGGCGCCATGCAACAACGCGGACACATCTCCATCCTGCTGCTTGGAGGCTTATCACACAGTTCAGCGTTTGTTTTCGGCACTGATCGGCCGGGATGAGCTGCTCCAGCTCTGGCTGCTCACATGAGGACAAGCGGCCAATGAGGCTAACTGTTGTCGGGGATGTGTGTGCTCTCTCTCTGGATGATGCTCGGGTTATTTATGGGCCTCGCGGATGCTGAGCCGCTGGGAAACAGCTGTTCGCCTTATGGGGCTTCTACTTTTCGTTTGCTTCTCATTTGTTTTGTTTTTGTTTTTTTTTCCCGCTCTCCTCCCTCTCATCGGGCCGTTTGCTGTTTCTTCTGACGTTTTATTTTTATTTTTTTCTGATCGTGGTTTTTATGGATTTGCTCAGCATTAATTCAAATAGTTTCTATGTGTTAACGTTGAGGCTGTAAATGATGTTTTTATGATAATTCCCATTAAGATTAATGAGATCAGGATTTAGACGTACCCCATGTTGTTCGTTCCTGGTTTTAGATGTTGACTCGTGGCTCTTTATGTGTCATTAATGCATCAATTAATATATAGCTCTTCCTTTAAAGATATAAAGGTGTTTGTAATATTTATATTTTATTATTTGTTCTATATTTTTTAGGATTAGACTGTTTTTTTTCACCATTATCTTCTTCAGTTTATTTATGGATCGTTTTATGGACATTTTCGATTCTTCCCATCTCTCCATTACGACTTTTACGCGCAGCACTGATGGGAAGTAGCGCCATATTTCCTCGTTAAACGTTAGAGTTTCCCCAACAGCAGCACTTCAGACAGTTCCACCCTTTTTTTTAAGCACAGGGAAACATGGTAAATATAATAGGATGTGTAATATGATAACCAGAATCAATAACATCTCAGATCACTCCCACCCAGCCTTCATCCTTCTCTCCGCTCTTATTACTTTTATTCCGGGATTTCACCGGGAATAATTTAAGGTCACCTGTCAGCGGCTGCTCCTGTCCCAACCGCTCGATGAGACTACAAGAGGTCTGTGCTCTGTATCGGATTTTACCAAGACCTTTTGATTGCATATCTCTATCTCTTTTCTTTCCTATCTTTTCCTCCCACCTCTCCACCCCTCTATCCCCCCCCCTCTCCTCTTCCCTCTCTCTTCTGCATATCCTGCAGTTCCTAGGAGCTTTCTGGAAGCCGCTTTCTTCCATCAAAACATCACGAAATAAGAGGAAATCTTTCGGTGAGTGCTGCTGTTTCGCTTCATTTTTTTCACTTTGTGTTACAAGGATGTTTTTGAGTGCATGTGTGCGTAATTGGAGCGTGGAGAATGTGGTGATTTCTTTTAAAAAATTAATTGCAACTTGAGGGGAATTTCCTGTGCTTTGATGCTGGATTCTTAAATTAAATAAAGTCAATGAAAAATATCCAAAATATGTAGAAATGTGAGCAGTGATGAGCTCATTTTAACGGCAAAAGTATTTTAAGATTTGTTTTTGTGTGTAATGCACACAGGAAATGTGACATAGCACATTTTATTATTATTATTATTATTATTGTTATTATTATTATTATTATTATTATTATTATTATTATTATTATTATTATTATTATTGTTATTATTATTATCGTTATTATTATTGTTCTTATTCTGAAGGCTATACTTTTGCATCTCGATGTCACCATGACGGTATAATCTCACAAGATGTTAAATTCATGTGGTAATTGTATAAAGATGTTGGTGATTTTAATACTTCATTAATGGAAAATTTAGTTGATTTATTTAATTTAAACAGCCTGATATGTGCAGGAAGGTGCAGCCCAGTGCATGCAGAATATGTGCATTTATACGTGTGATTGTGAGTGTGTGTGTGTATGTGTGCGTGTCTATGCAATATAGGCTAATGTAATGACACGTGCTGTAATGTAATATAATGCAGAGGTGTGAAGGGCAGTGTGATGGCCGCGGGCAGCAGGAAACAGATCCAGGGTCAGTTCATCATTTGATAAGACAGTTATTAAAACAGCACTTTGTAATGAGGCTAATGCTAACAGTGGCAGTAATAACAGAAGCAACGAGAGCAGCGCGTAAAAACACGTCAGAACACGTCATTTTCATCCAGGAACAAATATTCTAAATAATAATTCCACACATTTTACACATTTTCAGCAGATCTGAACATCAAACTGCGGCCAGATTATGATTTAAATCCTGTAGTCGGAGGGAATTCCTTTGTGTCATCCTCTGTGGCCTACATGTCTGAAGTCCTGAGGGGGGGGAGAAGGGGAAACAAATGGAGAGAGGATTTCCATGGCTCCACAAGGCGCAGAGTTTCAGTTGTGAAACCCAATATCCGTGACTCAATCCGAAACACGGAGCGGCCGATGCGCGTCTGCCATCCAAAGAAAATAAAGAAGCACCGGCGTGCTTTTACAAGCCAACACATCAATGTAATCTCCACACACTGTTGCTCAGTGGAAAAAAAAAAAAAAGAAGAAGACAGAGACAAAAAAAAAAAAAAAACGCTGATTGGTGAGTTTGGTTAATGAGTGATGAGCTCTTTTTTGAATCCTTCAGTCCGCACAAAAGCTCGTTTGAAGGGAAAAAGTTGCAGACGGACACATTTCAGACTCCCACCTTCCACCTACACGGAGCTCATCCTCTCATTCCAGCAGCCCACAGCGAATGCTATCTGTTTTAAAGTTGGGCTGTTTACACACACACACTCTCTCTCTCTCTCCCACACACACACACACACACGCTGCTGGGTGCGAGAAAACTCATAAATCTTACGTAGCCATAAACGACAGGGGTAGCGTCCTGAATAATAAAAATAGAGGGAAGTGGGAGAGATAGCTCTAGAGACACAGAGAGAGAGAGGGAGAGAGGGAGGGAGAGAGAGTGTAGGTGTGTGAGTGGTGGGGGCTGAAGAAGGAGGAGGAGGAGGAGGAGGGTGGAGGGGGGCTATGAAAACATTATAAGACACCTTCATATTTTCATTTCTATTTCGGTCCCACCTCTCTGCGTCTCTGTTCTTCTGGGTTTTCTTGTCACTCCTTTGAGCCTCTTTTAGCCTCTTTCTTTAAATGTTGCTGCACTTTTTGCTTCCTGTCTGTCTCCCTGTCTCTCTCTCTGTCCCTCTGTCTGTCTTACAGCCAGAAACACAGACAAGAACTCAAACATCTTGTTCTCTCTTTTTAAAAAAGCAACTACAGAGTTTAAACCTCCTCCCAGCCTCTGCTCACAGATGATGATTTTGACCCTTCTCCTCTCCGTGTGTTTCTGTTTGTATGTTTCAGTCTCCTCCGTCTTCCTTCCTTTTCTTTCTTTCTTTTCTTTTTTTTATTTACCTTTTTTTCTGTGCATAAGCAGCAGCGGGGGGAGACGAGGTGTTGAAATGTTAACAATACACACCAAGTGTCTAGTTTCTACTGGGAGACATGGAATGAGGAGAGAGAGGAGAGGAGGGGGCTCTTTGTAAAAACAATGATTTTTAAAAAGAAAAAAAAAATCTAATTTCCTGGAAAAGTAGGCAGAGCGGGAAAAAAGAAATGGAGCAACAGACAGCGTTCTCATGTTGGCTGTGAAATGTCACCACATGTTGGCTAATGAATTCACTAGATTGGCACAAACAGGTGAATGGTAGACATCTCATCTCCATATCAGCTGTGGCTATAACACACTTTGAAATAAGTGTTATTATAGTGTTATTATATTGTATATATATTAATAGGTTAATGTGTGGTGATAGTATAACTTGGTGTAAAGTTTGATAAAAATATTTTTAAAAATCAGGATATTTGCTTTAACATTAGCATTAATTTCAGTGAAGGCCTCATGGAATGATGCCTCTTTAGTCTAAAACATGTTAGAATAATGTTCTCAGATTATTAATACAGCTTTCTATATATACCATTATTTATTTGTTGTATTTTGCTTTAATCATTTGTTAGATTAATCCTTTGCTAGTACCTGTGTTTTTTTTTTGTTTTTGTTTTTTTTTTTATTTACATGTCCACAGCTAAATGAATCCTCTAAACTAATCTAAAACAAGAGCTGCTGACCTCCTCCTCTCTGATTGGCTGATTCTGTGAGGCTGTTATCTCTTCTGTTATATCATATCTAACACTTAGCTCTGCACATTTAGCCTCAGCTAACTTTGTCCTTCTAATTAAAGAAGATGGACTCTCCCGCCCAAACAGCAGGCACGAGCTGTTTGAAATCTTTTTTTTTTCTAAAGGGGAAAAAAATAAGTTTTATTTTCTATAAATTAACGCTGAGACAATAAGTTTTTTATTTATTTATTTTTTTAAATGCGTAAAAGTTATTTCAAAGGTCACGTGGTGGAAACAGCCAGTTGCAGGCTGCGCGTTAATGTAAACAGAAGAAGTCTTCAGTGTTGTTGTTGGGCTAACGCACCCACACGGTGAAATTAACATAATCTGTGAGTGACGCTGAGCTGTTTGATGGGAGAATCAACGCGAGTCAAGCCCCGTTATTTCCTCCGTTACACCCCCCTGTGAACCGTTGCTGACACACGGTCTTGTTGTCAACAACATAGGATAACCACCAGCAGCCCCACAACTACTACTACTACTACAGGCTGTCAGTGCTGCTGCTACTGGCCGTATGGACTAAGGCCCCCCCCAACCTATAGCCTTCCAGAGACCGGAGCGAGGCGGGAGCACAGACCCAAGACAAGAGAGGAAGACGCGGAGGGAGAGAGGCAGGAGACCCGGGGAGACGGAGAGAGGGGACTAAAAAAAAAAAAAAGAAGAAGAAGAAGGACTAAGAACCACCAGAAATGAGATGGGGTGACATTTTGTGTCGGAGCCCGCTCCTCTGAAGCTAACTGACGGACTGACGGACTGTGGCTGTGTGAGGCTGGAAAAAGAAAGAATTTTTGAGGCCATTGTTATCAGGCAGCAGCGGTGCAAGCAGCGCTGGTGCTGGGGCGGAGGGTGGAGGTGGAGGAGGGGGGCGGGTGGTGGTGGGGGGGCGGCGAGCAGGCAGCAGGCAGGCTCCCGGTAAAGCTCGTTCAGCTCGTGCGCTAGCTAGCCTGCCTGTAGCCTATACCAAAAAGCCCGTCGGTTAATTCTGCCCGTGTGTCGAGCCCCCAAACCGACGCCTCGAGCCCTTCCAGCTCACACTCTCCCGCCCTCTCTCATCCGCCGGCCGTTCATGCCACACGGTGTCCGGTTCACCACCCTCGCGCAGCCCGGTGTGCCGCTGCCGCCGCCGCCGCCGCCGCCGCTGGCTCCAGGAGGTGTTGTTGTGGTGGTGGTCGTGAGCATCCGTGCTAGTCTCGAGACAGCACCAGAGGAGCAGCGGGTTTGCGGAGAGAAGAAGAGAGGAGGAGGCGGAGGAGGAGGAGGAGGAGGAAGAGGAGAGGAAAAAACGGGAGAGAAAACGAGCGGATTCGTTATTTATTTAATTATTTATGATTGTTATTGATTACCTAGTGAACGTGTGTGAGGACTAAAAACTGTGATGCGGTGTTGCTGGGTCCGTGCCGGACTGGACCGGGACCGCCGGTGCTAAGGAAAGGTAAGGAGCATCACCGGCAGGCAGGCAGGCAGAGGCGGACAGGCAGGCAGGCAGGCAGGCCAGCCGGTAATGCGTGAGCTCAACAACAAACCAGAGAAATACAGAGTGTGTTTGTTCGCTGTGCAGTTTGTGGCTGGCTCAGTGATTTATGGCCCGTATGACTTCAATCCCGGTTCAAGAAGAGTTCACAATGCTTTAAGCTGCCGTAGCTACCCGCCGCAAGCAGCCCCCCTTCCCCTTCTTCTCTCGGCCTTCCATCTCTGTCTTTTCTCTTTCTCTCTTTTTTTGTGAGTGTCATCTCATTTCTTCTCCTCTTCTGTCCATGCCTCGTCCCCACTTACAGCTATTTATTTACAAAGCGATGGCCGACATTTGTCTGTTCAGTTATGGATGATCCACATCACCCTGCATGGCGCTTCTTCTTATTCTATTTTTTTCTATTTTGCTCCTTTCCTTCCGTTTTTTATTATTTTAATAATCTCTGACATTTATTTTAAATTCGGACTCGGATTCACTGTTTGCTGATTTATTTTTTAGCCTAAAATCGGAGGCCATGATCACAGCAACAATAGCTCTGATCAGGCCAATCCTTTATTGTTTCTGGGCTCGGCTCCATATAATTGCCCCCCTCCTCCTTCCTTCCTTCTTTCTTTCTCTTTCTCCCTCTCTCTTTCACTGTCTGTTAATGGGATAAGGAATACGTGGATTGTCCAAGTTAATGCATTCTCTCTCTCTGTCCCTCTGCCTGCATAGCTCTTCATGGCAGGCGCCATTTGTAATTTTATATCCCAGGATAAAACACAGACACTGGACACCAAGGCCGACCTCTCTCCCCCTCTCTCTCCCCTCTCTCTCTCTGTCTGTTGTTTTTGTTTGGGTGGCTGTTTCTCTGTCAGTGTAAGTGGATTATTCAGGGAGGCGTCTAGTAAAGTTGGTGATTGTATTAAGCTGTAGCCCTACAAGCCAGGGGCAGAGACATTACGTGTCCCGTTTAATGGCGAAACAGCGATATGATTTAATAACATATTCCTCCTACACTCACTGCCACGGCCTCTCTCTCTCTCCCTCTCTTCCTCACCCTCTCTCTCTCTCTCTCCTTGGGACTATTCCTCAGAGTAAATAATTAGGATTCCAGCTTGTCTACTAGAAAGATAAATGGCTGACATGTGTGACGTGCTGAGAGCTGGAGCAGGGCTGGACTGTCTGATCACCCCCCAAAAAAAGAAAGAAAGAAGAATAGTATTAATAATATTTTAAAAAACGAATTCCAGTATTTTACCCAGTTATAAAAATATTCTCATTTGAATTTATTGATTTGTTTATCATGCTCACATTTTCTTTTTGCTTTTTGTCCCTGATGTTTATTAATTAAAATAATAATAATAATAATAATAATAACAACAATAATAATAATAATAATAATAATAAATGAAGGCCTACTCTGCTCCTGCCTCCCAAATAATACACAACATATACATGCATCCAAAATATTACAGCCACACGTTAGGACAGCGTCATTTATTTGATTTATTTCGATTTGATCCTTTTAGCTCGTTCTGTTTTCGCTTTCCTTCAAAATAAAAGTCGGTCAACAGGCCGACAAACACTTAAATGACACTTTAATGGCCGCGTGTTGTGAGTGAATTACAACCTGAAAGTTTAGAGTGAGTCTGTGTGTGCTGACAGAGCCTGCAGAGCCGCTTCACGTCCTTCTCCTCTCTCCCCCGTTAAACATTTTATCTCACGGAGGAAGGAGGAATGAATGCCAGGTGCTCTCCGGCTCCTGACAAGCCGGCCTCTCTCTGTCTCTCTCCCCGGCCACAGGGCCACCCCAGCGGTGAGCGCACACAGATAGATAGGGAGTCTGTAGGGGCTTTTTTTTCCTGCCTCTTCTTCCTCTCTTTATCCCTGAAGGGGCCATGATAGAGCACTCTGACCAGTCGACCCTAATGAATCACTGACTCGTGAAGCTTCTTCCTGGGAATCTATCTATCTATCTATCTATCTATCTATCTATCTATCTATCTATCTATCTATCTATCTATCGTCTTATTTTGTCTACTTTTATTTGTTTTTGTATTTTATATTAACCAAATAGAATCATCCGGATAATTTCTACATAGTTAAATCTGATTCTGTCCATAAAATCCAAAATATTTAAAAAAAAATATGTCCGAGATTATCTTTAGCGTTTTAAATATTTTATATGCATCCATAATGACGGTTTTTTTTTTCTTTGTTTAGAAAATCTAAAAAAATAAAAATAAAAAAAAGTGTTCATTCCCGCCATGTTTCCTCTGACCAGTTAAAAAAACAAATGTGCTGTGATGCAAGAAGTAGCCTGTTATTCAGCACCGATGATCGCTTCCGGAGATATGAGGGCTGAGGATGAGTGAGGTAACAGACGAGCAGACGGAATACAGTAAATCATGTGTGTGAGGCGGAGGCTGACAGAAATAGGCTACCTACATCAGTCACAAAGGAAAATATATATACACACACGGAGACACAGACACACACACACACACACACACAGGCCACATTCAGCGCCGCCATTACACAACAAAATGTCACGTTGAGCCTGAAGAACAGCAGACACGATGGGGTAATGCTTTATTACGAGAACATCAAAATTTACATTGGATGAACGAATCGAATTAGTTTAAAAATACGTGTTTATACGTTTAAAAGAATAATTAAAATATGTAAGTTCATTTTATTCTTTGTTTTCAGAGGTGAGCCTTTGATTAATTGCTAAAAATTAAAATAATTAATTAATACGAACTAATAATTCTACAACTACCATTTTTAATGATACAAATAGATAAGCTGCTATGTTACTACCTAATTATAATATACCTAATAATAATAATAATAATAATAATAATAATGTTTGTGTCTTAAAGTGACGTTTCCATGGAAATCTAACATTAAGTGTATGCGTCTTTGCATGTGTGTGTGTGTGTGTGTGAGTACAGGGAGCGTTTGCCCTCCTGGTGCCCCCTCCACTAGAGCATCTGCAGGCTGTGCACTGGGCTCAGAGGGGAGGGGGGGGGGGAAGGGAGGGGAGGGAGGGAGTGAGGGAGGGGGGTGAGAAAAGAAAAGCAGTGGTTTCTATTCATGTCATGCTGCCTTTCATTGCAGGAAGATGGATTTATCTCTCTTATTTCTTTATTCTGCCTCTCCTAACCTTTTAGGTCAGATTGCAGGGGACCGTTGGAGAGACACCGTCACGTGACCCCCGGTACCAAATGGTCTTCCGGCAGTGGCTCTCAACAAGGACCGGAGCACAAGAAGACGCCGCCACTTCTCTCAGAAATGCAGAAGACAACATACTACGACAACTCCTCGACGCTTTTCGGTGGCTACTCGTCCTACCAGGTGCAGGGGGCGGCAGCGGCGGCAGCAGCAGCCGCCAACGGCTTTGGGGGCTACGATGCCCCGGTCCCAGTGTCCCACCACCAGCCGGCCTTCCAGTCGGCGACCCATCTGGATGTGGATTCGTACCAGCGCTCTGCCTGCTCTTTACAGTCACTGGGCAGTAACAGCAGCCACCAGCAGCAGCAGCAGCTAGCCAAGACCAAGGAGCTGAATGGCAGCTGCATGCGGCCCAGCCTGCCGCCTGAGCACCACCCCGGCTCCCAGGTGTCCCCTCCACTGCCCCCCAACCCCAGCAACGGTAATAACGGGGCTCAGCAGCCGGGTGGCAGTGCTGGGGCCTCCTCAGTCTCCAAATCAGGCCCCAATAAGTCGTCTAATTCTTCCTCCTCCATATCGTCCTCCACATCATCCTCCTCCTCCTCACTGCCCCCCAACCCGACCTTGGCCAAGCAGATCTTTCCCTGGATGAAAGAGAGTCGGCAGGCGACCAAGCAGAAAAACTGTTCACCCAGCAACAACTCTGGCAATGGTGTGTTGGATTACACCTGTCTCTGTCTCTCTGTCTGTCTTTGCTTTGACCCCCCTCTCACCCCAACCCTCCTCCACTCCTATAGCACCACAGCAACAACATGTCTTTGCAGAATAACTAGCTCTTCCTCCCACACCAGTCTTCTTCCTCATTACTCCGTTCCTTTCCTATTTCTCTCTTCTTTCCTCATTAGCATCTTTGTTCCTATTATCTCCTCCTTCCCATCACTCCCATCACCGCTATTCCTCTTTCCTCACCTCTCTTATCGCCATCCTCTTTCAGGCCTCAGATCCCCAGAGGATTTAAAGGGGTTTCTCAGACTATTATGGCAAAACAGGTTTGCACAGGCGCCGGTTCAGACAGGGAAATGACCACAGGCAACCCGTCAGGCTGGTTATTATTTATCTGTAGCTGCTGAATTAGTCTGCTCTGGTCCAGGGTAATATCTAATATTGCTTTGAGAGATCTAAAATCAAAATCTGTTCTGCTTTACATTTTCAATCTGAAGTTATTTGACTTGAGTCTTTTGAATGACTCAAACAATAATAAATAGTAATATTTCAGAGGCATGGACACATATTCCTGCAAACCTGATGAGTGCTAAAAATCAGATTTAAATGAATATTTTTAATGTCAGAAAATCCACATACGCATCGGAAAATATGACGTGTACGATGACTCGTGGACGTTTGGACCCACACCTTAAAATAGACATTTCTATTTTAGAGTCTGATGAAGATCGCTGTTATTTTTATTGTTGTTGTCAGGAGGCAGTTAGCTCAGTTTAATCCCTCTGCTTTGTTTCTTGGTGAACGTCAGTCAGGTGCAATGACTTTCGGGAAACTTATGATCACAATGTGGTTGCCATGTTTTGTACCATCGTGTCTGTACATGTGTAGCAACTAGTGTTACCGCTAGAGATGCTGCACAGAAGTAGTTTATGGATGGATACAGTGCTGTTTAACATCTATAACTACCTTAAACGGAGGACAAACATACTATTTAAACAAGCTAATAACAGTTTGGTGATGTCAGAGGAGAAAAGTAGAACAGAGAGATGTTTGGTGTTCAAGGTGTCAAATTTTAAGCAAAAAGACCTAAAAAAAAAAAAGTTGGACTCATTAGAGAAAGTTCCGTGGTCATTTGTCTGTAAGCTGACTGTCTTATCGGTGACAGGTGAGCAGTCATGGGTTCATTACAGTAACAGTACAGTCTGGTTCACCAGCTGCAGCCCACAAACCTGCAGCCTGCACAGCTTCCTTCATTCATTTACTTTCTCCTCTTCCCCTGGCATCTCCTCCTCCTCCTGTCTTTCTTGCCCTCCACCCTCTGGTTATTATCTGCCCTCTGATTTCTCTCCTTTCCTTTTGGCACCTCCTTGGAAATCCGTTGCAGGGAGGAAGATATTAACAGGATGAATTTAAACGTCATGTACGATAACAGATGAACAGATTTTTAGAGAGTGGGAGAATGACAAGCGAGATGTTTGGAAGGGAAGATATTAACAGGTGGAAGGAGGAAAAAAATACAACAGGATGATGAATTTGAATATCATCTGCATGTGTGATAACAGACAGACAGATATGTTATTTGAATTGGTAGTTATCAATGAGAGAAAATGCGTTCCGCCGTAATGAATATGAGGCTCATATTCGAAAAGCTTTCAGCTGACTGGGTCTGGAGTTGAGAAGAGATTAGACTGATGAAAATTTAAAAACAATCATTCGGAGAATGTCAGCGCTCTGCGAGACCGATGATGTGAAGGTTACCTCTCTCATCGCAGAAATAAACACTAGAGTCAACAGTTTATACTGTTGAGAGAGATACAATTATGGAGAGATAGGATCTCCGTGCTTGCTTTGAACTGTACTGCATCAGCAGGCGTGCGCATAGACACATCCTGACGCACTCCCAGAGAGAGATGGAAGAGGCACTGTAGTCCGCCACGACTGTTTGGCGTGGAATAAACATCGAGATGGAAAAAGACACCAGGCCAGAGCTAGCAAAGTATCATCTGCGGCTGGTTAAGTTAGCCTACTTATTTACTTCTTGAGTGCAAACATCCCAAGTCTTGTCACACCAGGCATGCCCGCTGTGGAAAGATGAAAGACAAAAGCAGGTTTTCATTTTTTATAGCTCTGTCATTATAATAACGTTGTATTCAGCAGAGGTCTGGAAATATAGCAAGAAATACCAAAACTCGTGTTAGGCTGGTCAAATTCATTAGGAAAAGAAAACAAAGGCAAGCAGTAAAATTATTAAAATTAAACTTCCTTCAGAGTTTAGAGACCAACGTCCTGCTTCAACTTTGATCAACTTGAAACTCACAAGTTACTTCCATTTCTTATGCAAAAATGGGATTACCTAACCCTAACCCTAAACCAGCTAAAACTAATCACTCCACCATCATGACCGTTATAATATTCAGCTGTTGAGAGATGTTGATTCAACTCTACAATCATTTCAGAGGAGTTGTTTCTGGCATATATCCACCCTCACTCATATATAAATAGGCTGGTTATAATATTAGTAACATGATGCACCATAATTCAGCAGCTCTCTAAAACAGTTACAATAAAAACTAAACATTAGAGCCTCCACGAAGGATCTACTGCAGGGCTGTTGTGTTAGACTGCATTAGTGGGAGCTATAAACTGGCACCACAGTGCGGATAAACTGTTTACATCCTGTCTGATCGCGCAACCACTCGCTCACCAGTCTGTCCTGGTTTCACTGATGTTCCCAGATTACTTCGAGGCTTTGGTGAGCACAGTGTTATCATAAGCGATAGAGCTAAGAAAATGAACCCTAAAGTTGTCTAAACTTTATGTTTTCAGCCTTCGTAATGTGGTGGCAGCACTGCTTAAGACTCGCAGTGGTTTGGCTTTCTTATTTCTAACTCAGGCTGCCTATAATAATGAATTTTGAATTTTTATTTTCCAATATCATCTTATTTATTCATTAGAATAAAAGTGCCTGCCTAACCCTGTAGACTACCTGAGCCCTTCTGAGTCAGATAACCAACTCTTGTTCATGTAAACATCTCCAAAGCAGTGACAGCAGCAGGTTCAATGCCATCAGACAAAATGATTAACCTCCTGCTGAGAGTAACATATACACTGCTATTTTGAGTTAAAATATTTACAGTCATCACTCGCACCCAGGAAGATTGATGCACAAGGTAGCAGGTTTCCACTGGTCACTGAATCCCTTCCAGCTCAGTTAGGAGTCGGTGCAGCTATCGCATAAATGTGGCCAGATCTTTGACTTTTCTTAGCGAGCTGATTGAAGCGAGCGCGGATCAACCTCTGTTCCTGCTGTAGCCTAGTGCTGCAGCTGCCGTTGCTGTGGGGGGTTTGTCTTTCTAGTCAAGATGCAATTTAGCTGCCCTCGGCCAGCGCCGGGGCCTCCGTCTCTTAATAACTGCCACTGTTATGAACTGTTGACAACTAATATCAAGGGATAATTCAGCCTGCATGCCCGGACCCCCCTCTGGTTTATTAAGAACATGAATGCTTTCAATTTCCACCAGCATGCAGCTTGATTGTGTTTTATTCTCTCTTCCTCTCTGGCTCTCTCAATTTTCAATTCATCATCTTTTTACCTCTTTGTGTCAATTTCTCCTCCCTTCTTTTGGATTTCCACTCTTTTCTTCTTTTTTTATATCTTTCTCAGACTTTCACCCTCTTCACTTTCGAGGTTTTTTTCTTGTTTCTTTGAGTTGTTTTTCTTCTTCCTCTGTTTGTCTCCCTCTGCCTAATGTTTCCTCCTCTCTCCTCAGCGTCAGGAGGAGCAGAGAGCGGCAGCAGCGGGGAGAAGAGTCCAACCGGCGGGTCGTCGGCGTCATCTAAGCGGGCTCGTACGGCGTACACCAGCGCCCAGCTGGTTGAGCTGGAGAAGGAGTTCCACTTCAACCGGTACCTGTGCCGGCCTCGTCGGGTGGAGATGGCCAACCTGCTCAACCTGTCCGAACGCCAGATCAAGATCTGGTTTCAGAACCGACGCATGAAGTACAAGAAGGACCAGAAGTCCAAGGGTCTGAGCTCCAGCTCTGGAGGGCCCTCGCCGACTGGCTCCCCACCCCTGACCATGCAGTCTTCCGCCAGCTTCCTCAACTCAATGCACCCCATGGGAGGGGGAGGAGGGTCAGGCTACGACGTCCCATCTCCGCCATCTTTCGGCAAGCCCCACCAGGGAGTGTCTTACTCCATGTCCACTGCCTACTCCAATGTCCCAATGAAGGGCTGCCCTCCCCAACAGAAGTATGGTACCCCAGACCCGGACTACGGTGACCCCCATCCTCACCACAGCCTAGTGCAGGCCAACAGCGCTGGCTATGGGACTCCCACCAACATGCAGGCCAGTCCAGTCTACGTGGGGGGTGGCAGCTATGTGGAACCCATGCCCGGCTCGGGGCCCTCTATGTACGGGCTAAACCACCTCGGCCCCACGCCACCCCACCACCAAACCATGGACTACAATGGCGCGGGGCCTATGTCGGCCGCCAACCAGCACCACGTGGGCGGAGGGGGCCCTCCGGGTCCCTGTGACCCGCCCACACACCCAACGTACACCGAGCTGTCGGCGCACCACACCTCGACTCAGGGCAGAATCCAGGAAGCACCCAAGCTCACTCACCTGTAGCAGGTTTGGAACAAAAAAAAAATGACAACGTAGGAAATAGTGAAGACGACACAGAACAACTAACACGACGCGACTCATTAACAGACTAACTAACACGCGGGGACTCTACTGCTGCAATGGGACGGCAGGAGAGACACAACGAGACAGAGCGGAGACGTCCGGTGGTTTGTCCTGTGCTCTATAGCCACAAAGGGGAACAATCAGTGTTTGGTGTTGTCCGGCCCCACCTTGTTTCCACTGCCTTCATCAATAGCTCCATCAAGTCTGATTAGAGCTTTCACTATTACCTTGAGAGTGCAGTTAATTTAATTTAAAAGGTTGCTCCTATTATCAAGTAGCAGCAATGGCCCCTAAACAATTCATGTTGCCAAAAGAGTCAGTGAAAGGCTCATCTGTGCCCTGCAGAAGTACTGACACCAACGAGAGTTGCCAAAAAAGAAATTCCAAGGATTTTTTTAAAGCTGGGACCAAACTTGCTACTCTAAAACCTCACGTCCTCAAACAGGACATAAAGAACCCAAACCTTTAAACTACTTTACAATGAATTACCAGTTTAACTCCCCATAAAAACAGAAAACTGCTTACTTTAACTTACACATTCAAAACTGCTTAAGCACATTATCAGTGATCTTGTCATTTTAGAGCTCTTTTTTCATCCATGCTCACGTGATTAATACGATCCTTTTAAGACCAATTTACACTCTGCATCGAGTGTATTTCTGTCCCGGGGCAGTGAAGCATATTGTAGGCGTGGGAGACGAGGTGTACAAGTCAATTGTCTCCCACGTCCTCTCCCCGGAGACAAAGAATGTCAAGAAGCTCGTCTCGTGGCACTGGTGCAGAGACGTATCGGCAGCTGCGTGGCATAACAGGATCTGTGGTGAGCGCCATTGTTTTATTGGACTGATAATCTTACTGTCAATCTGCAACGTGTGGACAAAAATCATTGAAATAATTGCAGAATTATTATTTACAAGGCACAAAAGTCTCCCTCCACTTTTTCCAAACAATCTTTGTGTGGGCGGAGCAAATTTAGCTCAGCTAGCATGTTGTAAAAGAGCCTGTATTGTCTCTGTTAGAGCTACTATGTGGTTTAAAATTGTACTTTGATAATAAAATCTCCCCTCCCCTTCCCCAAGACACACACATATACAAACAGCTCTCCCGCCTGGTAAATGAAATAGTTGAGATTTTAATGGGCAGTTAACGAGGTGGTTAGATTTATGACTCTGAGCTCTCTCCCCCTCCAGGCAACACATGTTGTTGTCAGCCAAGCTGAGCTATGTGGAGGCCTCTGCCTCTCCATCAGCCGGAGAGAGAGAGAGAGAAAGAGGGAGAGAGAGCAGAAATATATGGCTGGAGCTGGCAGCACTCGTCTTCCTCTGTTCCCCTCGTTCCAAGAAGCACATAAAAACCACTGGACGCTCTTCCCTTCGCTGTCTCTTTCTGCCTCGTGCCGTACCCGTCTCTGTCCTGTCCAGACTGAATCACTACTAACCCCTCTGTCTCCTGTCTGTGGCAGCAGCACATGGCTTCTGAAGGAGGCAAAATCTCTCACAATCCGCCACAGACCCCCCCCCCCCCCAACACACACATCCATCACCACACATGCACTCAGCACCCCTTCCCATCACTCTATAACAGGGTCTAAGAAGGTAACGAGCTCAAACGGCTAAACTAGCTCCCATAGACACACATCTGTGCTAAGCTACATTAGCCAATCACTCACACATACACACACATGCCACACACACACACACACACCAATGCTAAGCTAGCTTCCTTTCGTTGACACACATCCACAGCCAGGTTACAGCCAGCTGTTGACATCTTCAAACAAACACATGAGAGGACATGGAAGAGACATTTTTAATGTTCTTATTTTAGCACATCATCGACACAGGGTAATAATAAGAGTGGAGAACACTATTTATTTATGTTTGGGTAAGTCATTGCCCTCCTCTCTCTCTCTCTCTCTCTCTCTCTCTCTCTCTCTCTCTCTCTCTCTATCTTTGGAAGGGTTCACTTACATTAGCGGACACCAATGCTAAAAGTCCACATTTTATATTGTTTTTGTTTTGTTCTCACATATCTTGACTTTTAAACGTGGATACAGGGTATATATTTGAACAAAAATGCATGTCCCGGAAATCTGAGCTGATGTGTGACACACATTTTTTGAAAACAGCTGGGTTTATTTGTCTGAACCGTCAGTGAGGGGAGTGCGGGTCAACACACACATACACACACACGAGACCCTTACAGCCAGTGTTTAAACCTGAAAACAAGCTGTGTGTGTGTGTGTGTGTTTGACCCTCCACTCCACGCTACACTCTTCTGGAAATAAACCTGTTGTGTGTTTTTTAAAAGTGCAGATTTACACAAACGCTTTTTTCACATCTGGGCATCATTGTTGCACTTAGAGTTTACATTTTGATGGTTAAAGGTAAAAAAAAATAATAATAATAAAATCTTATTTTGAAGACGGAAGGCCCTCCAATCAAAGCGTCTTTCGCCAATGTGTGTTCAAGTGAACATTCATATATAAATATTTATTTGTTATAGCCAGTTTAAAAAGACTTTCTGTTTTGTATTATTATTATTTATCCTTCATGTATTTATATCGAGAAAAAATACTGTACTTTTTTAGTATTTACCTGTTATGAAAGAAAAAAAAAACAACGTTGTGTTTCTTCTTGTCCATTGTACTGAAGTTACATTTTTTAGTTATTGTATTTTAGAAGAAAATAAGTAGTTTTTATGTTCCTATAATGACCCTTGTACATAAATGTCTTGGCTTGTACAGGGAAAACCGCAAGGGTGGGGATTGGTGACCCATCCGTGCATAGTTGGAAAATTTAGACAAACTATTAGCTGGAAAAAAGAACGAGTCTTTTTTGGAGAAAAACAACTTCTTTCTTTGTCCTTTGTAGCTCCTTTTTCTTTCATTGTTGAGAGAGTTGTCTGTCGAACAATTCTTTAATAAAATGTTATGTTATTCAGAGCTATCGTCGGTTTTTTATGATCCTCAGGGGTGAAGAGCTCGACTCGTGGTGTTTTCCGTGTATGATTATTAAAACGACAGAGGGTGACACGGATTGTATTGACTGTCGGGACAACATACACAACAAACAACACTTTGCGCTGCTGGGCTTCTCGCGGCTGCCAGCTGTGGCAAAAATTAATCTGAAAATATGCAAATAACTGCACAACAAACTTTTAAAGTAAGCTCTTTATGGATGTCTGTCTAAATCTAAATTTTCAACATACTAAACTCTAGAATCAGCTGACGTCAATGATAGTCTAAATCCTTTCAAAGTAAAACAACTGTTGAAATCTTGCACACTTCACTCTGCACAGATGTGTTGTGATGTGTGTGTGTAACCGTTCTCGGGGATCATGTACATATTGTACCATCGTGTGATGGTCCGAGGATACATAACATTCTTCGTGAATCTCAGATCTGGTGTTGTCTGGTGTGACTTCTTTCAAACAGCATGTCTCTGGTTGAGTGATGACCTGGCGCTGATGCCAGTATTGAATATCAGGTCAATACCTCGGGCTAAAAAGCTTGGCATCACTGTCAGAAAACTTTCCCAATAATGAAATCCGAAGCGTGGAGCCACATGTAACATGTCAGGAATAAAAAGACAAAACATCTTTAACCTTTAGCAAAACCTCAAGTCTGCTTCGAGTGTTCCTTCATGCTTTACAAACCGGACAGGAGGAGGACGGTGGTTACTTGTTGTTTTTTCTGGTGACTGATATATGAGATGCTATAATGTCAGATGCTGGGCTGCATCCAAGTATGAGAACTATTCCTGTGCTAAAACCTGACACCTGTTGCTGCTTGGTTTGTTTTGGGTTTTTTAGAGACGTCTCTCCAACAGTTTGGAGTTGGTTTTGTCAATCAGCTCCAAACTGTTGATCTGTAAATGTAAAAAAACTAGCCAGACTGGTCTTGATATTTATACTCTAAGTCACAGCGTTGCGTCTGACATGTTATATCATATACGTGATTATTCTCTCTGATGCTGATGAAACTGCACAAGAGTCCATTTCTCTGCAACAATAACCACTTTGCTCACTTTCAGCATGTGTTTTGGAGCAGCTACACTGAAAATGGTGAGCAAGGCTGAAAGAGTTGTGGTTGAAAGCTCTGGAAATAAATATAGTGAATGGACCTTTGAGATAGAATTTGAAGTATGAGTTGGATTCTTGTGACCAATGTCTGGCCCCCAAAGCAGAGCTCGAGCCTCATCAGACAGTCCAGCAGATGGTTGGAGTTATCACTTCCCTTGACAGATGTCTTGGAGTGCGACCATGCAGAAGCTCGGGAGAGAATTTTGACGATTTACAGACTGTTTTTTTTTTGTTTTTGTTTTTTGTTTTTTTTTGGGATTAACTCTTGGTGCTGACTGTCTCTTAATGACTTAATTCATTTCCACTCTTGTGAGGAGCAAAATGGCTCCACCTTTCCCAACAAATAGGAGACCTAAGATGAGTCACGTGTGACCCACATTAGAGTAGAAACTGCAGCTCAGACATCTCAGCTTTCTTTTCTCTCATTTTCCACACAAACACACTCAGATCCTCCTGCTCTCTCTCTCGCTAAGTCTCCTGTGTTGATGTTTATGACTAAAAAAAGCCCCGAGGCCTGCGCCTTGGCCTGATCACGTGGTCTCTACCCCCCCCCCCCCCCCTCCTTCTTCCTCCCTCTCTCTCTCCCTCCCTCTCTCTCTCTCTCTCTCTCTCTAGCACGCGCTTGTGCTCAGAGGCCTGAGTGCAGCATAAAACTTAGGACATAAATCAGGCTCCCATAAATAATGGCCGTACTTCCCTTTACATCTCCGTTGGACTAACAGACAATAAAAACACCAATAAGCAGAGATTGGATCTAATTTATTGCCTCATAAAAACAGACGGAGAGCTCGGCTCGGCTTCAACATTACAGTCATACAGTCAGACTGTAGGAGAGCTCACACACCGAGCTCCAAATACTATAACTGCTATTCAATAAGGTCACCATTTTTACATATAGGACTGAAGCTATCTGCCAGATGTGCCTGGTTTTATCATACAGCAGCTGTCAAACCTGAATAAAGTCTACTACTACTACTACTAATATTAATAATAATAATAATAATAATAATAATTCTTACTCATTTTACTTAATAACTAAACAGGATGACAATTTATGAACTTTTGCATCTGAATTTTCTTTTTTCTTTTTCTTTTCTTTCTTTCCTGTATCATAAACAGGTCAAATCTCAAATATTAACAATCAGTAATTACACTTTAAATTGGACAAAATTACGTAGCTACAGGAATTAAAAATGAAATGATTTACCCTATTATTATCAGTAACCCCCAAACAAAGAAACTGATTGCTGGATAACATCAAATTCAAATTAGAATAAAATGAGATAAGATAATAAGAAATTAAAAAGTCACAAATCCTCATCTTCTGTCGACCAATCCACGCTTCCCATGTGATGACTAGCATGAAACAAACAGCTTCTTCTCTCCACCAAAAAACACAAAAAAAACCTCCCAATAAATTGTCACAATTTCACAAAATGTTTCCAAAAAAAATGGTGATAAAGTAAAAATAAATAAAAAAATAAATAAAATAAGACGAGGAGAAGAAAGCAGGCGTATTGTGATGTTGGAGCTCAAGTCAGCAGTTTGTGTCTGCTCTGTTTGGGCTTGCGTATGTGTGTGTATGGTGTGTATATAATGTGTGTGTGTCGGCCTACTCACTGCCTGCGCTTTCTCCTGCGCTCAATGGCTCAAACTCCCACACACATTTCTGCTTTTTCTGCCTCTTTTTCTCAGAGCCAGGGGGGTGAAGCCAAATGGCATGGGAAAGAGACAAGAATCTGGGGAGTGTGTGAGAGAGAGCTAAATATCTATTTGTCTCTGTGATTGTGCGCCTTCACAGATAAAAATATCTCTGTAGGATATGCGCGTATTTTCTGTGCGTAAAAGCTGCGTAAAAACACTAAAAACATGGCGACTAATGGCGCTAAAAGGAAGGAGACTGGAGACTTTTCTTGTTATTTAGGGAGAGAGAGGGGCTGCTGTCAGGCTCTTTGCAGGCAGAGAAAGATTGATCACCGCACTTCTTTTTTTTCCACTCGGGGCCCTCCCCAAAATATCCTCTCTGCTAAACTCCTGATCTTTATAAAAATCTACATGTGCGCCCTGTTGAGTCTGAAGGCCACTCAGCACACTCTCACTTACTATTAGCAGTCATATAACTGCTGCTGTGTTGTTATTTTTAATATTAGGAGGAACAGGAGGCCTGAGCTTACTCTACTTTTTTTTGTTTTTTCCTGCACGGAGCGACCTCGCTATGAACTCTCTCTCTCTCTCTCTCTCTCTCTCTCTCTCTCTCTCTCTCTCTGCGTAAACACACCGAACATTTTAACACACACACATCACACTAGGGGTTGAGAGAGCTGTGGCAGAAGAATTTTTGGAGCCTGGATGCAGACACTATCTTATATTTAGACTAAAAAAAACCACAAAAACACACACACACACACAAACGCAGCATACATGTGTATTAAATACAAAAATGTGCACTTACACACCAACACGCTCCCTCTCTCTGCCCTCTCTAAGTTTTCTGTCCCTCATCTGCTTCATCTTCACTGAGTAGAAATCTTCATCATCCTCTCCTCCTGAGCTGCTGCGCCATCTAAAACCCTCTCCAAGTTTTCTGTGTCTAAGTTGGGGGATTTCTCAGCCTCTGTCACACTTTATAAGATTAATGAGCTGAGTGCTGTAAACAGTGGGCTACTTCTTTTTTTTCTTTCTCTGTGTGAAGGAGCCATATTGTAAACGGTGCTGGCCAGCTCCGTTCACCTAATGTTAGCCGTCATTACATCACCCAAGAGAGGACCAAAAAAAAAATGTCCGAGAGATGCTCTATTGTTTGTGCGTTACCACACCGGGGCCGGGGGATGCGTCCGACCCGCCGCCCACACGGCGCACATGGCGACCGGCCGCTTTCCCCGTTTTTTTCCCTTTCTTTTCACCCCCACTCTCCTCCACAGCTCTGACCCCCCGTTAAGACAAAACAATAGCAAGCTATCCTGTCATATAAGCCCCTCTTTGCCACAGCATTTGCTGGAAAAATAATAATGCTGCTTCCCACAGCCATCGCCGCCGCCAGGCCCGGCTCTCCGATTGGCTGGTTTGGATCACATGACCAGGAATTGGCTGCAATTTCGCCCCATAGTTCTTCAGTTTAGCCTACCCAGGTCCCCATACGCTAGTAATATCACCAATATACACAATTATTATATAGCCACCGCATTTACGCCATTGCGGTCGGGAGCCTACATGCTCGTGCGTTTTTTCATTTCGTTTTCTTTTTTTAAGAAGCCATATTGTTTCTGTGTGCGTGTGCGAGCGTGCGCGTGTGTATGTGTTTTTTTTTTTTTTATTTTAGGGGAAGGGATTGTTCGGGGGTCTCGCCGTTTGAGGGTGAAACCGGTCTGAGGGAGCTATGAATTTTGAATTTGAGAGGGAGATCGGTTTTATAAACAGCCAGCCGTCCCTAGCAGAGTGCCTGACGTCCTTCCCCGCCGTCCTGGAGTCATTTCAAACTTCATCAATCAAGGAGTCGACAGTAATTCCGCCTCCCTTCGAGCACACCATCCCCAGCCTCAGCCCCTGCACAGCCAGCCAGCCGAGACCGACTGCTAGGAGCCAGCAGAACCGGAGAACCTCCGCCGCCACTAATGGCCTCCAGACGCACCACCGAGCAGCCCAGCAGCCCTGTCCGCCCGGTCAGGCCCCTGCCACGGCTACGGCAAGCCCGGCCGGACCGCTGGCCCACGAGTTCCCCTGGATGAAGGAGAAGAAGTCATCAAAGAAATGCCCCAAGCCTGGGAGCAGCTCCAGCGGTGGCGGTTCCATCATCCCCCCTGCCTCGTCCTCCCCATCGCCGACCGCCTCCGGGTACGCATCGGCGGGCATCGAGTCGCCCACAGGTCGGTATGCTGATGCGGGAGCCACTATGTGTGTGTGTGTGTGTGTGTATGTGTGTGTGTGTGACTGTGCATGTGTGTGTGTGTGAGTGTGTGGTGGGAGTGTGAGGGCTGTGCAGCCTGTGCTTTTAATTTTCTGTCCGCATCTTCATTTCATTTCCACTTTAGAGATAACTCACCATACATTACACACAGCATGGATGTGGTTAGATGACATTGTCTTTTTTTCCCTCCTCACTATGTGTGTGTGTGTGTGTGTGTTGTGTGCAGTGCTGTGATGCTGTGTCAACAGGGAAGCCATATCTAGACCACTGCATTATGCTGCAGTGCTCTGCACACTCTCTCATCATGCATTTTAAACATTAACACACATCATGTGTCATTTATTTAGGATGAAAATATAGAACTGAGCTCTGTGTTCACACACACACACACACACATCCTGAGCACCAAATGTGGAATTATTTATCGCGCGTAAAGACGCACAGAGGGAGATTTCTGTGTCTTCATGCAGCCTGCAGGTGATTTCTGCTGCAGTTTGTATCATTCTGTTCATTGGGTGGTGTGATTTGATATCAGAGCTAGCAGCAGCAGCAGCAGTAGCATCACCCTTGTATTATATATTCATAACACAACTGAGATGGTAGCCATATTGGATGGAGGATGGAGATGGAGGTAGGAAATATAATGGCGATCGAACAAAATATGTTAGGGTGGGGGTTGGGGGAGTATAAGCTACATCCACACACAGGACACACACTGCACACAATCTCATTTTCTCTTTTCTGCACAACAACCCTCCATTTCTTTTTATTTTTCTCTCCATCCTCTCCTCATCAAACAAACAAAATCCACCATTTAAAAAAAAAAAATAAAAAAAAAATCTTCCTTTCTCGCCCCAGTTTCCTGCCTTTTTTCTCCCCTCATCTGATCCATGAAGCCATCCTCAGTTTTAGTCATGCCTCTGACAGACACCGCCACATTCGATTCACGTCGACATTCCCACATTTCCCCGCACATTTCCTCCCTATCCTATGATATATTTATTTTCCTCTCTTTGCATCTCTCTGATCACACGCTGCTGCTGCAGCCTCTCACAGCAGGCTCACACACTCTGACATTATGATCATCTGTCTTTATCTACGTTTTTTTTTTTTCCCCCTTTTTTAAATCATGATTATTATTATTATTATTTTTATCAGCACCAAATTGGTCCGCTCTTACAGTTATGGCTTTGGCTGATACTGTAATTGGAAGGAGTATTTTTTTTATGAGACTTTTTGTGTTTTATTACTGTTTTATTACAGACAGAAGAGCCGAGGGGATTTGTGCTCCATGCTGAAGCAGCTTATTTCTTGGCTGGAAATCTTACACGCAATAAAATTGTCGAGTTTTTTTTCTCATGAAGTAGATTAGTGTTTGAGGTTTAAACGAAATATAAAATTAAAATATTAAAAAAAAAAATGTTTTTGTACAATAAATCCTCCACGTAATTTTCTCTCCTTCTTTTATTTCTCTTTGTCTCCCTCCAGACCCGAGCCAGGCCAGTCTGGATGGTGGAGGAGCCGGGTCCCGCCGGCTGCGCACAGCCTACACCAACACGCAGCTGCTGGAGCTGGAGAAGGAGTTCCACTTCAACAAGTACCTATGCCGGCCCAGGAGGGTGGAGATCGCGGCCCTGCTGGATCTGACCGAGCGGCAGGTTAAAGTTTGGTTCCAGAACAGGCGGATGAAACACAAGCGTCAGACTACACACCACCGGGACGGGGGTGGTGGAGGAGGCCACGAATCCAGCGACCCGGGCGGGTTTGAGCCGCTCGAAGGAGCCGATGCCTCATCGCCGTACTCAAGCCAGCCACTGGAAGCATCTGGCACAGGGGAGGCTACATCGGAGAGTGAGCCGGGGAGCGGCAATCCATCTTCGGCCGCTCCACCCGCCGCCTACGCTAATGACAGCGGGGACAATGCACAGCCCACGCCGGAGGAGGGAGGCCGTTTGAGCCGCCCCGAACGCCCACCGCTGCCAGGGGCATCTGGCTCTTCTGATGTCGCCGCGACTCACCACTCCCCGCCGGCGTTCACCGCCACGAACTCCGCTGACAACCCGGACCTGATGCAGCTCAACGAGGCCGGGGCGGCAGCAGCTGCAGCGTCCGATCCGCCATTCTCTGAGCAGCGGGACTCCTCCATCACCTCCACCTCCTCATCTGCTCCTCCTGCCGCCCCTTCCTCCTCATCCGCTTCCTCATCCGCGCTCCCCGACCTCACCTTCTTTGCCGGGGACGCCTGCCTGTCACCCAGCCTGCAGAGCTCCCTGGACAGTCCGGTGGATTTCTCCGAGGAGGACTTCGACCTGTTCACAAGCACACTGTGCACCATAGACCTGCAGCACCTCAACTTCTGAGGCCCCTTCAGACGAACACTGAGCTGGGAGTGGAGGGTGGACTGGCGGCCTGTGTGTGGATGAACAATCGAGCGGAGGAGACAGCAGTGGGCCAGGACTGATGTTTAAAAAAGCTTCTCGGCAACATTCCTGAAACATTTCTGAATGAAAATTATGTTTTTAAATCTGTTTTTTCCCCCATCTTTTTGCTGGTTTTACTTTGCGGCTGTAATGTAGAGATTTTTTCATTTCAAACATCGAAGGAATTTTTTTTTCCACAATGGAAACGTTGTGATTTTTTCTCCTCTCTTTTGTCCAAATTTCCAGGTATTTATTACCTTCTTATTTTTCTTTTTTTTTTTCCCCTTTCTCAGTATGCGTGGATTTGTTTCCTCTCTATAGTCCGTTCTGGTGCAGCTTCATGGATCCTTAAATAACTTCTCAGGAACTGTTCACGGAGAGCTGGACTGCTCTTTAAAAAAAAAAGAAAAAGAAAAAAGAAAATTTAAACTGAAGAATGAATTCACTCTCTCAGAGGAGAGAGGAGTCCTGCTGACGACCCGAGTTTTAGACCCTAGTTTATTTATTGAGATTCTTTAATAGTGAAAATCCAAATTATTTATTGTACATATATTTTCATAGTGGAATAATAATAATAAAAAACACACAAACATTTACAATGTGGCCCATGTCGTTTTGTTTTACAGCCCAGGCTGTGTGAATTCAAGGACTGCTGAAATAATTATGTTTATGCATTTAACACCAATATCACAGTGACATTTTATAATATACAAATTGAAAGCTAATTATTATCACACCTATTATTATTTTATAATTATTTGACTGGTGTTACTATTTATTTTAAGGCCTATATATAATTTTTATATTACATTTATACATTACAATTAGCCACAAACCTATAATTCCAGGCCTGGTTGTTTTATTTTAATTGTTAAGATATATTTTGTGATTCTAATTTAATATTTGTCATTTTATCATTTTATTTTCTAATATATATTTTCATAATTTTCAGGTTCATATGCACAGCACCAGCTAGTTTCCCACACGTTACAACATAAATAGCCTGTGTAGCCTGATTTAGCCTGCCTGATTTTAGCCTGGCATGGCCCAGTATGGTTCAGCTCCTGTGTTTACACAGAGATAACCCCTGAAGAAATGTCTTTGAGAAAGAATGAGATATTTTCCAGAGCTGATAAAAAAAAAAGAGGAGAGGCAGTCACAGCACACGTTAGCTTAGCATGGCTAGCCCTCTCTGCCTGTGTGGAGAAGCTAATAGTTAGCCTAGCCCTCCAGCAGCTGTAGCAGAATGACTGGAGTGTAGCCTCACACAGAGACAGAGTGTGTGTGTGTGTGTGTGTGAGAGAGAGAGAGAGAGAGAGAGAAACCCGGAGTGTGTAGCAGGACTCACACTCTGTGTGGAGTGTGTGAGCACAGGAGTTAACTGGAGCTCATTCTCTCCCTCTTTTATTAAAGCTAGCGAGCTCAATGTGGAGTAAATCCTGAGTTAGCACGGTTAGCTGCCTGCCATCAGTGTGTGTGTGGATACGATGCTAACTAGCCGCTCCTCCTCCTGCAGAGTCAAAATGGCGCTGAAGACAAAGCAGGATGTGAACAATGAGCAGTGGCAGCCATTACAGGATGACTGGCTCACTGTGACAGGCATGCTGTGTGTGTGTGTGTGTGTGCGCGCGTGTGTGTGTGTGCGCGTGTGTGCATGTGGGAGAGAGAGATAGTCGAAAAGAAAAGAAATGTGGCTTTTTCTTTTTTAAATCTTTCATATTCAAGGAAGGATAATGGCAGATTGCTTTACTTTATTATTAATAATAATAATAACAAATATTATGCTATTATATTATATAAATATTTTATTTAAAATTTTTTCTTACCCAGGCATTTTTAAATCACCAATTACCAACATCAACAAAGGAAGAATATGAATATTTCAGTTATTATATTGCAGTTTCATAGTCAGTATACTGGCTTAATGCATGTCTATTATAAAACAACTTTGAGTCTGAGAAACAAACTTTCCTGACCCGTTAGAAACATATTTGCAAACCATTTTAGGGTCCTGACTCATAATTTTATCAACCTGAATGTTCTACTGAGCCCAACTGCTACTCCATCTCCAATCATAAGAAAAACAAAATACTATATTGTTAATTAAACCATCTCACACACGGTGCAGGTAATGAAATAAAATATTGTACTGAGTTAAGAAGCTGAATATGTAACTCATAGACTGGAAACAACATAAGTAAGTTGTACTGAAGAGGATGAACCCCCGGTCATGGTATTTTTTTTTTTGTTTGTTTTAACTACGAACAGAGGGGAATCCTCTCTTCTTCACCTGGCCCTCATTTAAACATTAAAGAGCTTATATTCCCATGGAATCCTTAAACTGTAGCCCAGCATGTAACCAAATCATTCAGATGATTAATGTTTGATCATTGCAGTAAAGGCAACCCCACTCTCCACTCACCACCACCAGAAAATACACCTTTCTATGTTCTGGGCCTACTGAGCTCTATGTCACTGTTCTGCAGGATGATGTTTTGTATCATTTCATCCCAAGAGGTTATTAATAACATTATCCAAGCTCCTTATGAAACTCTCTTTAATCACATCCCACTATGCAGTGCATGTGCTTTAGTCTATTTTCTCAAACAGGGAACAGCAAATGTTAAATAATGATATAAACATACACAACAGACATGTACAAAGCTTAATATTTCAACTAGCTTTTATAACATAATAGTTTCTATAATAATAATAATTTGTAAAGTGTTTTACATAAAATAAAAATGCAGTAAAAGACATAAAACAAATATTTAAAACAATAACATCTGAAAAGGTGAAAATGTATTCAAGATGTCTAAAGATATGCTGCGTGTGAGTGTGTGTGTATGGCTAACTCAATTTCTTTACACAGGTCTATGTTAGGCGTCCCATGGCAAAGGTGTAATCACCTCCAGTTCTTCAGACCACGAAAAGGCCAGAGTCCTATATGTATTCAGGAGCTGGTCCAGGCATTGCTTCGGTCAATAAAATGTTAATGTTTGTAAGTGTTTTACCTCATTCTGGATCAGTCTGGTATAATTTTTTATTAACTCTACTGTAGTCACTGAGCCTGTTGACTCATTGACATGGTCACTATGCAAAATACTAGGTTAATGAAAAAAAAAAAAAAAAACGTATTTCCCATAAAGATGGAAATCAATATTAGATCAGTGTATAACATGAACTAGTAGCAACATGTAGATAGAAAACAGTAGTGGCCCCAGTATAGGACCATGGGGAACTCCACTGATCTAAGGCACCTTTGATTAACTTGAAACACATATTTAAACTATTTACTGCACCCATATACTGCACCCACTGTTTAAGACTTTCAGTTAAAATGAAATGACCAACACAAAGAGATCTAAAACCTGAAGACTGACCAGTGTGAGATCATCATTTCAAAATAGATCCAGACGGCAGCTTTTTTATGCGTGGTACCAGAAGTGTTTGATACGCACAAGGACACTTTCCAGTTATGCTGGAAGTCTATGCTGAATTAAGCTAACTAGCTACTGACTCGTACTACATACTTACTTTACATACTGTAAATACACGAACAAGGCATTGGTCTGCCCATTTATCTGTTGGTAAGAAAGCTCATTGTTACTGTAATAATATCTGATCTGTATGATATATTGTTTAGATAAGGACAATCATGTTTATGTTTACATTCAGGTGCAAATGCCTGCAGTGTGATATCGGATTGGCCAGACCACACCTGAAGTTGGTTTGTATTGCAATGTGACTGGCTCTCAGCCAAGTGTGAATGACTTCTGAACAGTTCAGCCACATTCTAAAAATATTGGCCTACAAGTTGACAGGTCATCTTCTTCACACTTTCACAAACTTTCCAGTACAATATTTATTGTGTTTCCCTGAACAGTGTTTTCATTTGTTGTTTTTTTTGCAGAGCCACAGCAAATGGAGAGTTCTTGGTAGAATAAAAAACAGCAATAAACCTTCGAACATCCCCTAGGACTACGATAAATGAAGTGATTGGTCTTATTAGCCTCAGTTTAAGTTTACAAAAGAAGGAGGACTGTGAATATCTTATATTTTACAGTGTAATCTCATCAATCTCACCAGTATGGAGCTGTGCAGTTGAGTATTAAAGACTTGAAGGAAATCCAAGTTATCCTTTAAAAAGATTAAAGCCTAAAAACATAGAACCAAACAGGCATATTAACTATATATTAAGCTCATATGAATAGTGTTTCAATATGTGGCAGTGGGTTTATCAAACTGAACACACGGCATACACTGCAACACTCTCTCTCTCTCTGTCCCGTAACCATCCATCTAAGTGTATCTTGTAGACAAAGAGATTACAGCAGAGTACATCTCTATGCTGGGAGACATATCTCACCTTCTGAGTGTCTGTATGTGTGTGTGTGAGGGAGAGATTGTGTGTGTGTGTGTGTTCCAGTAATCTCTCTCTCTCCTGGCTGTCACCGCCTGTCGACCTGCTGCCATGCTGTAATACGCGGACTGCACCTTTATCTCTTGCATCACCGTCACCATCACTGTTATGATTTCTGCCTGTGTGTGTGTGCGTGTGATATTGCATAACTCAGGCGTGATAGATCACCCACTTAGTAGCAGTGGTGAAATATGTGAGCAGCGGATTTTTATCATCCCGGGCGTCAAGAGGAAACTTTACCCTCAGACACACAGACAGTACTGCTGCTGACATAAGTTGCAACCTGCAAGTCAAAGTGGTGGGATAAAACAGGAATGGAAGAGCTGTCACATCATGGTAGGTCTCATACTGTATCAGCATATAGAGAGGCAAAGCCCCTCCTCTTCCGGTGTGCCCTACGAGAGCTTGTTTCAGAAAAAAAATGCATGGTAGTCAATGGTGAGAAACAAATCATATGTCATGAATTACACATATGATGTCTGTCCATTTTAAACCTAATTTTGCAAGTCAAGAAAGTCACAGTCTGACGCAAAGATGGTGAAGTACCATTTAGTTCTGTGGAAAACTGCTCAGTGAACGACATCTGTCATTCTGCATAATGTACATAACCAACAGGAACAAAGTTATCACCTTGGCTCATTCACATTTTTCTTCCATAATGAGGAAAAAAGAGTATTAAAAGAGGTGAAAATCATTAAAAATCTGTTAGTCAGATCCATAAAAGCTAGCAAGTATGTGGATAGTGAAAGTCAGAATATCACTTACACAAATTTATGTCAGTCTTGCGGATTTTCTTACACTTCAACTTTTGAATTGACAAACACCATATGTGTAATTCATGGCCTAGTTCAACTGGGATCAAAAAGTTATTTGATTATTGCCATTGACTACCATACATATCTTTTCCAAAATAAGATCCATGGTGGTCCACTGGAAGGGAAGGGACTTCAACTCTCTATAATACTGTAGATTTGACAACAAAAAAGCAAATTTATGACACCATTTTCTAATAGAGCACCTTTCATTAGAGATTGACTGGTAACTTTTCCTTTGCCCAATTGTGAACCATCTATTTGACTTAACAGCTTAATAAATTATTAAAAATGACTTTATTTTTGACTTACTAACATTTACAATTGAATACTTGGCTTATTAGAAAGTGAGAATAGATAGATATCAAAGGATTACTGATGATAGTTAAACACCGTCAAACATATTTTTCACAACCTTTTGTAATGGCTTATTATTGAAGAATGATTAAATGTGTTGATCTTAACGTTCCTTCGCTGTGATGTTGGAGCTTCACTGTGCAGGATGATCTTTGTTTTCACCTTAAACCTGAATCTACATGTATAAACACCAGCAGGAGTTTGTGACATCACTAATCACATAACTAGTTTGAAGCCAATCACAACCATATTTACGATGTGGAAACCTGAAACCTTATAGGTCACACACAGTCAGAGTGGACCTATCAGTGAAGAAGGAGACATTTTGAGTCCAGCAGGTAAACGCTGGGAATAAACAATGTTTGCATATTCATACATTCTGGAAGAAATAGATTTTCTAATGAGTTAATTGAACTTTTTTGTAGATGAGTAATATAAGACATAATCGAATATTCAAATCAGAATAGTGTATATCTCTTTAAATATTTATTAACCAATAATTTATTAGTGACAACTTCTTAACCCTTTAAAAACAGTGTCAGCTGTGTGTTTATGTTCTTAGCCAGGTGCATGTAGAGAGATTGTGTCTCATCCTATCAGTAGAATTGAATAAAATCACAGACACCTGTGGCTTTTCTTCATTGAGTCCAAAGTATGTTTGTTTTCACCACCAGTATTCCACCATTAATGTTGTCAGATTGCCTAATGGCATCTGAAACTAAAATGTTTTGGCACAGGCCAACACATTTTGTAGCTTTTCAGACATAGCAGGTACACAAAGCAGGTACCAGGGTTTCTACGGCTCTCTCAGGGTCTCTTTTTCTTTTTGGAAACAGATCGTAGAGACAGTGTGATGCAGACTTTTGTACTAAGTGAAGTTTGCTGACATGCCATTCCTCGCTGCCCGAGCATGGCATGGAACGTGGCCTTCTTGTTTATGAATTTACAGATTTCCAAATTTTCGGATTTCATTTGATAATATAAGTATAATGCATGCATGTAAACGTTAAAATAAAATTAAAATAAAATCAGCGACTCAATTTTTTAATTTGAAACTCCATATTTGAAATAGACTGCAACAAACAATATGAGCAGGCGTTCCTATTGGCCCAAACGTAAGACAGCATTTATGTATTCACGACATCAGGGCTGACAGAATGTCATGACGAGGAGGTAAAACAGATCATCTGCCAGAAACAATCATTTTGAACAAGTGTCAGTATGTGACTGACAGACAAGCTCCACAGAGAACTTCATCTTGCACTTTGACCACATCAGGCTTCAGGGATAAAAGCTCTCTGTTAGTATGGGAGGGAAACTCTGCCAGCAGGACGCGTCCGAAAGTTTCAACAAAAAGGGGTTTGTCCAAAAACTGGTGTAATCGTGCAATCAGAGTCACATTATATTCAGCCAATATGGTAATGTGATGTTTTTAGATTAGCTACAAGATATCTGACATCATCTTACATTTTTCCAAGGCCATGACCTTTGACCTCATGAAATGCTAGTAGATAAGGTTCTGAAGCACACTGTTTGTTATAAACGTCTCATTCACATCATCAGATAAAAGCATAAAAGTGTACATTTATCAAATGTTAATACATATATTTCACATTCTTTCTGCCTCGTGGACTTAATCTGCCAACATAATTATTCAGAGATCACAGTCATATGTATGTGTACCCTCTGACCTTTGACCCTGAAGTTACTGTTCGGTTAAACACTATAGGATTCACTGTAAATCTCTTCAAATAACTACATCTGCTTTACTATCTACAAGTGTAACTTCTTTCAGGTGTTTTGGGACCTGAACAATTTGTCAAGGTGCCTCCGCCCCCCCTTCCTTTACTCTGAGCTAAAATGGCTGCCCACTGTGAGAGGGATCAGGTTTAAAGAGAGCATGGTGAAGATCAGGTCAGGGTCATGACTGAAAAAACAGTCAACCACGGTTCAGCTGTGTACACGCTGTGTGTGTTACTCACACGTGTGCACGGAGAGGGAATCATTTCCATGCCTCTCTGTTTCTTCTATGTGTGTGTGTTTATTAACAGCCACTTATTCACAGGTGTAGTGCTGCTGGAGCGCTCTGACACTTTTTTTTCTCCAAGTGAGGCAAGAAAATATTCCAAGTTTGCATAATCCGGATGAAATTCATAAACATTTTGAAAAACTTAAAGGGATAGCTCAACTTTTTTGAAGTTGTACAAGGCACTTATGCATAGTCAGTGTGTTACTTACAATAGACGGCGGTCCCACTTTGGGGCAGTGAACAGAAACCTGGCACAGAAGCAGGGCTATGCACTGCTGTGGACAGGGTCAGCAGAAAAATGTGCTTTAGCCACCTTACCTTTCTGTCAGGTCTGCAGCGTAATACCTGTGCACTGCACAGTTGGGTTTAGGCACAGGAATAGGCATAAGTGAGACAATGTGGTGTCGAGGGAAAGGGCTGTCTGATGGCAAGTAAAGCAGGGAGTTTTTTTATGTGGCTAAAAAAGGGTTTTCTGCTGACACTGTCCACAGCAGTGCTTTGCTCTACTTTCTTCCCAGATCTTCTGTCTGCTTCTCCAAAGTGGTTGCTCGCTGACCATCATCTACTAACACACTGAACATGGATAAGTACATCATACCACTTCAAAAAAAACAAACTATCATCAGTAGAGCATATGTCATGCAAGAGAGCCAATAAAAACAAATGGAATGTTCAAATTTGCCATATTGACACTTAATTGATTTATGATGTCAACTCATGCATTGAATAACAGGAAAACGTTCCGCCTTAACAGTTTTCAGTAGCTGCTGGTAGCCGTTGAGTGGCATGGTCCAGCTAACCAACATCAACATGTCAAAATAGTTTATCATTCACCCTCTGATGGTTTTTTTTATTTGTGATGAATAAAAAATCAGCCTGTTAAACTTGGCCAGCTTGTGCTGCAGCCACAATACGTGCAGGAAATCAACGCTTGCTTAGCTACTGTACGTTTTCATAGCCTCGCCTGTTGGATGAGCTCGACCTCTGCATGCACTGCAACTTTAACTCACGATGGATGTTTCCAATGTGGCCTCATTTGCAGAGCAAAAGTCAGTAAATCATTCAAAACACAAACTGCATGTGTTCATTAGTCCATACCTCTAAATGCCATGCTAATTACAAGCTACAACATCAATGGTGTCATCTATACTACTTAGCCAGATCTTGTATTTTGAACATGATGAAACTATTCATGAAGCCAAGCAATAATTTATCATGTGATCAGTTATTGTTGACTAATGTATCTAAACGTGCCATCACATGTAGAAGTTACATAACCTTGTTTGTAACCCGAAATGCGCTGAAACTTAACCATGTACATGCACGCATACAACAAACAGCACTACACCTCTGCACTTTGCAAAGTTACCATCTGTTCTTTAGGTGAGGCAGAGGCATATGATCAATGCTTCAGCCTCTGAGGGGCCCCATCAATACACGGTGTTGGTCCCATCACACACAACACAACTGTATATTGAGTTGTAAGGTAGGAGCCTTGGAGGATACACACCTCACACAAATCACTGTGTGTATGTGTGTGTTGATGAACCCCTCTGCTGTCTCTCTCTAATAGGTCAATAAAGAGCCATTCCACAGGATTTACTGGTATTTACCAAGGGACCAACACAGACAATTGTCAGTCAATCCAACTGCACCAATTAACAGCCAGTAAACAGACTGCTGAGTGGTCAGCCTGCTAACCAGCGGCCAATTTTTAAGCTACTGTCTGAGACTTGTGGAAGTGCTGCAGCCATGAATCTAACAATAAGAGAGCTCTTATAGGTGGTGTAACATCTTCTGGTGCTCAGCACTGTCTGTAACAGCTATAGGTAATACAATATATGCAATCTAATACATGATTGGTTGTTTATGCATACGGTGCTGTACTGTAAGAAATACCGTGAAGGTCATAGAAAGGGAACACACCTCTGCAGACAGAGCGGCAGACAGACGCCCGACTGTTTCTTTAGAAAATAGACCTCATGCCTGCAGGTTGTTGCCAGGAAAGACAGTCTGTGATACTCTTCTGTCAACACAAGTTGGTTCACTAGCAAGCAAGCGAGAAATACACGATGAGAGAAAGAAAGAAAGAAAGAAAGAAAGAAAGAAAGAAAAAAAAACAAAGAAAGAAAGAAAGAAAGAAGCATTAATATCATCTGGAGGGTGGATCACACAAAGGAGTAAGAATCTGGCAGGGAAGTCTGAATCAGTGTGATGATGAAAACCTGTCAGCAGACAAGAACACGGATGGCTGCAAAACTGGAATTACATTCAATGACACATTTTCCGATATCAGTCCAAAGTTTTGACAGTTTTTCCTTTTTACAGTGCAACTACAGTGCGTGTGGTTAAAGTAAAGGAAAGGTCGTCGTGATGGAAAATGAGCTATTGTTAATGTAGTGGTAGGGATACGTGACTATGAGTTCTTTCATACAGCACCGCCAACTGTTTGGTTCAGATGGTGTGAAAGTTGTCAATGGACCTCTGATGTTCAAGATACGGTTTGTTTGAGGTGTGAAAGCAAAATGGACAAACCACTGGATTTTGTGGTCGTACATATGTGATTTTATTAAAAATCCAAAAGCCAAACTACATTTAAATCAATCTGCTGATCATGAACTGTTAATCAAGTAAGCTCCCGATCTGTAGAAGCAATGTACAGAAAGGCAAACATAGCTGAAGGTCTGTGTCTCCAGTGTGTTGCATAACAATCAGACGTGCCACATACCAACCCACCACCCGACCCTCCGAGCTGGCACAGCATTGTGAACCGTGAGGTCCTGGATGATGTCCAGCAGCAACGGAAGCAAACACTGACATATCTGTTGCCAGCACGTGTTGAATAGGGAGGACAGTGTTCACTGAAGCTACCTTTCAAAGCCTGTATCTCTTGAAAATGTGATGTCATTGGTTACTAAAGAGGATTTATTTCTGGTGTCCAGTGAATATATATGAGAAAGTAGAGAAGATTCAGGACAGTCTCATGCCAACGCATGAGTGTGAGTGCAAGAGCACAATGTGTCAGGGTCATGCATGTATGACGGTGCAGTATCAGCAGAAGAGGTCTCAGGTACAATCAATTCCTAAACCTAACTGCGACAGCATGTTAATTGTTAAATAAATAATTATTAAACATGACCACAGAGTGCAGCACATGCAAGACTTAATGCTAGAGGGAAACCGACAGCGTCACTGAAGCAAAGGACCACTGATCAAATTGACATTTTTTTACAAGTTGGCAGTAGGAAATGGACGAGAGCTTCTGTATGACTCACTTTGTCGTGATACGGCGTTGGAAGATTGTGAGCATATGCATATTACTTTTTATCCTGACATTGTTTTTGTCACAGCATACTCACTGTCCTCTCATGAAACTTTACATAATCTGTGAAAGTTCAGTTCTAACATTGAAACAGTGGATGTTTAAAGATTAGTTTGCTTTTTGGCTTATGTAATTTTGGCGCTCAGCACACATAAATAAATTTTTGCTTGCTATATTTACTTGCCCTTGTGAGAACATGTTGATCCATACAGTATGTGAACTTCAAAGAGCAGAAATACAACATCAAACTGTCCAAAGATGCAATTAATGAGTATTTTCATTACTGATTAATTTGCTAGTTATCTATTTTAATCAATGAATCATTTAAAATGTCAGAAAAGTAAAATAAATGACCATCATGACTTCCAGGAGTCCATGTTGACATATTCAAATTGCTTGTCCAAGATGTCAAAATATTCCACGGTTAATAAAACATTCAAATTTTAAAAGCTGGAAACAATATTTGGAATATTTGTTGTCAATTTATTGATTGATTAACTGACCGATTGTTTCAGCTCAAGGCAGTCAGAGCCACACTGAGACAATTCAAAGGTAAATACCAGCTAATATTGTCAGTACTACCAACAGTAGTTAGGCAATCGTGCTGTCACAGTAGCTACTGCTTTATAGAAGCTGCAGTTCTTCATACTCACCACTGGATGTCAGCTCCAAGAAAACTGTACATTCATTGAAGTGACTAGGAAAAACTTTGAAACACAAAGTCAAGACCTTTTCTAAATATTGTTTCAGTGTTTCACAAGTTTTAAAAAGAATGCCCTTTGGAAAAGTCTTTTTTTAAAATATCATTATGATGAATTTCGGGAATATTTACTTTGATAATAAGAAACTGGAAACCATTGCCACCAGTAGAAGACTGTTTGTACTGTATGTCAAATATTTAAATAAGAGCTCTGTTTCCTGAATGAGTACTTTTTTCTGTTCAATTTATTTTCATCAAGGTGTTTTCACTTCACTTCGCCAGGACTGAATAAAACCAGCTGATGGAATTCCACTGAAGAAATTGCAACTAAATTAAATAAAATGAAATGATCCAACTCCCAGTTCCAAGCCACTTTCATGTTTTCTTCTTAAAAAAGGGTTCAGTGATTTCTTTGAACAGTTGCTCTTTGTAGTTTTTATCAAACTCTACTCAAACAAAAGGAAACAGTGCATATATTTGGGACTATTTTAAGCAGTGGATTAATCCACATTCGGTGCTCTGGTGAGTATTTGGGGCAGCAGAGTGCTTTATGTGTGTGGGAGTGAGTCTAAATAAACTGCAGTGTGTGTGTGTGTGTGTGTGTGTGTGTGTGTGTGTGTGTGTGTGTGTGTGTGTGTGTTCATGGTTCTGAAGGAACATGTTACCCAGTGCAACTTGTGCGGATCAAATTATTCATAATTTGTAATACTTGTTTGCTTGGTTTGAATCTTTTCATGGCATCTTGGTAAGCACAGAATATCGTTGTCCTTCGTGGCCCTTCTCCTCTGCCGTAGCTCGGGTGTAAATGTGTTGTGTAGATAAGAGTGTTCGAGCTGACAGCGTCTTATCGGAGACAGCTGATAGCAGCGAGCCAGCAGGAAAATCCCCTCCAGCTCTGATTTGTCTCCTCTGCTCTCCACTGTTGCCTCATATCAACATTCTGTGTACACAGGAATATTACATAGCTGCTTTGACCTCCAGCTTCTGACCAACTGTATGTTTGAACATTTTATATTTATTTAACTAGTAATAACTATTCTTTCAAGCAGTGACTGCAACTTTTGTGTGATGATACCAAAGCTAAAGTGTCTTAAACTGCAGTTCTTCTAATGGCCACTAGAGACTGACTTCAAGAAAAATCAATAATCAATATACAAATCTCTTTACAAGTACAATGGGTCTGTGCTGATACCAATGTGTGTTTTGTAAGTAGTGAAATGCCAACTTGTGTGTCTGGTTGAGATTCATCAGAGCTCACCAGAACTCACTCAAATACAATTAAACTCAGATTTATTTAATTTTTCCATAATAAACACATAAGTTGGATCAATCATAACTGTTCAGATGACAATGAAAAACAATCACAAAAGAAAAATCATCTGAAAGCATGGAGGTCTACTGTAAATAGAGGAAACTTAAAGGTCCAGTGTGTACAATTTTGTGGCATCTAGGGCTGAAGTTGCAGACTGCAACCAACTATATACCCCTCGCTTCACCCTTCCCTTCAAAATATGTATGGTAGCCTGAAACTCATGAATAATGTTAATGTCCCTATCTGGAGCCAGTGACGTGACAGATGAGGACCTGCGGAGTCTGTAGATATAAAAGTCTGATTCGAAGGTAACAAAAACATATCATCTTTTTTCAGTGTGATTATATGCTAATGAAAACACAGTTATAATGTTAATATAATAATATTATATTCCATTTCTGCCACATTCTGTAAGAAGAGTGCACTAATTCTGACACACTGGACCGTTTACACAATTATTATTCTAAATGATTTCTGATTGAATGTTTAAGGAAAGAGCTACATTACATTGTCTCATCGAAGATTTCTGATATTACCTGATAACCTTCAGTGTAGTGTCTGGACGTTAATAATAATAATATCCACTCTGAATCCAGCATGTCATCAGCTTCTTCATGTCTTTTGATTATTGTCAGTCCTGACACCAGCCAACAGCTGGACAGGTGTGGTACAGTAAAGGGTGAATTCTGGTAGACACTGAGCTCTGTATTTTCAGACAAGGGACACACCCGTTTACTAAAGAGGTGTGTGAATATTGGGGCAGACCCAGGCTCGGTGCCATTTCCCTACAAGATCTTGGAGTGACGATGGCATGACGGCCTTCTCCAGCCTCTGATTTGTCCACATAGGAAGATGTTTACCATAAACAGGGCAGAGACACATGTGGATCTCCGTCTTCACTTTATTTAATAAAAGTGCTGTCCGAATAAACAAGAAGAAAACAACTCAAAACACAAAGGCTTAAGGGGTTGTAGGATATGCACGCTGAGATTAGCAGCACTTCCTCCGTGGTCCTAATGAGCGTCCAGACTGAAAACAGCTCTGCGTTAAAACAATGCACGGGCGGAGGCATGTTGCTTCAGGTACCAGTGAGACAATGTAATCTGATCCAGGAAGTCCAGTTGGAGTAAGAGATTAATGCGTTTAAAGGCTTATCAAAGTCTGAAACACCACACAGCAGTTTATGATACTCAGACAGGATTGTACAACTCTGTAAAATTATAATCACGTTATCTTTTATTGTGACGGTTACAAATAAACAGTAGAAATACTGAGTTCATGTTACAAAGACGTCTACCAGGAATGTGAACTTGGCCAACACATAATTTCCAGATGACGTCGTGAGCTCTTCGCATTAGCACCACTGATGTTTCAGATTATGATGTTATCATAACCAAAAAGGTGAGTATTGGAAAAAGCTCTAAAAATATGTAAGGTCATAATAAAATGTAGCCATGGTCAAATATTAGCACTCACCACTGTTCAGTCAGCACTGGTGGGTTGCTGAAATAGGCCGACTTCATTGATCACTTTTTGTTTTGGTAGCAGCATGCAAAATATGACTCTCAATAAGGCTGTTGGGTGTGCTAACCTTACTAGTTAAAAAACATAATAACTATATTAATTTATGCAATTATTTAGTCTTTGTTTACCTGAACAGACTGAGGGGTGCTGGTAGTGTATTCAGATCCGTTACTTCAGTAAAAGTACTAAAGCACACTGTAAAAAAAATTAAATAAATGTTCTGCATTCAAAAGATGTTACTTAAGTAAAAATGTATATGTAAAATCAGAAAAATGTACTAAGTATTAAAGCTGTAAAATGTCCCCTGTGACTATTTTACTATTATATATGATCATGCACTGGTGTAAAAGCAGGATTTAACTGTTGGAGTTGGTGGAGATGGCACTCATTTTATATAGAACTACAATTAATAATTATCTTCATTATAAATTCATCTGCTGATTGTTTTCTCCGTTAATTAATTGAGTGTTTGGTTTGTAAAAATGATGAGAAATGCCAGAATACCGTATGACACCTGCACAATACTTGTTTTGTCCAACCAACAGTCCAAACCTCAACATTATTATAAACATAAATATCTTCAAATCATTCAAAGGAAAAGCAGCAGGGAAAGGAGCATCATCATTGCCTTCTGAGCTCCTCACAGGTTGGTTTGGAAGTGGCAGAAAGCCTTCCAAAGAACAACTTTTATGTTTCCCTCTGAAAGATGAAAGAGAATAGTTGAGTATAGGAAATATAATAAGTCATAATTCACTTGGTGTGACTTACAGTGAAAACAAAGAGAATCAATTAGAAGATCTCCGTCATCGCCTTGAAAGTGGTAAAATGTCAGCAGAGTATGCAGCGAGATGGCCGACCACATCGGCTGCATAAAGTTTAATTTCATTATCAGATTTATTCAATTTAAACATCAAAAACCAGGAAGGAAAAATAAAATAAAAACCTCTTTGCCAGACTCACATTTTCTTCTTCTTTGTCTTTCTCCATCAGCTCAGTGTGTGTGTATGTGTGTGTGTGTGTGTAAATGTTATTAATAACGGTTAATAAATTCTGTTATGTGTCTGCATCAGTGGTTCGGGTTTCAGAGCTAATGCAACAACGTCAGCAGTCTGGATGCACAGCTCCTCTCTTTCTTTCACTCTGTCTGTGCCTCTCTTTCACTTTCTCTCCTATATCATCTTTCACGATTTCCAAAAAGCCCCACATATCACACACACACACACACACACACACACACACACACACACACACACACACACACATACGCACATCCACACTCTTTTCCAGGAATACTGGAGCATAACTTCCTGGTTCTGGAGTCATTTGACCTGTCTGATAGGACTGTTAGGAGACTCAGACAGAAAATGTGAAAGGACAGAGAACTTATTTGTCCAATCAGACTGAAGACGTGACGAAGTTCAAACTGTTCTTTCTCTGCTCTCTAATTGCATTCCTTAATTAACCGAGGTTCAGGACTGGGCTAAATCCTGGATGGACATCCCAAATATGCAGACCAGACTGTCAGAAACAGTAACAGATAGTCTGAGGTGTAGCTGATTCTGAAATTCCTCGCCTGACCTGAGATGAGACAGAAACCAGGCTGAACCAACCTGGAGGTCACGACCCCGCGGGAGGTATGAAGGTCACAGCCTGTTGAAGCAGCTTGAGTTCCTGGAAACTGGAAGAGCACCAACAGAAAAACAGAAACAAGAAGTTGTTTTCTGCTTTGAGGTCTCTTGTTCATTAGATTATTCACTTTGAGATGGAAACAATAAAACTCGCTCTCAGAAATTGTAGTAAACTCTTAGCATCTCTTCAGTAGCAACAATAACACAAAATATTTGTACTAAAATATCACTGAATCGCCTAGCACACTCCTCATAAGCAACAACACAGTGAACATCCTAAAAACAAGAATGCAACACTCTCTTGAAGCTCTCGCTGACATCTACTGTACATCATGTGCGACAGTATTTTAGGTGACACTGGTGTGATAGAGAACATTTAGACATTTAGCTGGCGCTTTTATCCAAAGCGACATACAGGGAGCAAATTTGGGGTTCAGTATGTTGCCCAAGGACACTTCGACATGCAGACTGGAGGAACCGGGGATCGAAGCACCGATCAACTGATTAGTGGACGACTCTACCTCCTGAGCTACAGCTGCCCGACTTCCCCATTTCTTTAACTCTTATAGTTAAATGATTTATATTTAAGTTTTTGTTTGGCTAGCTTTAAGCTATTTTGGCTATTTTATAGGCACACAGAGAACAAAGTGAATTTTTGCAAGCAGCATGATTGCATATAAAGTCAATGCAAAGATGCGAATTGACATGAATTTGCAAGTGGAAATATTGAGTTCAAAATATTCAACTTGCATAATTTGCTCGTACATTGCAGGCAGTGAATTTGTGGGGCCTGTATAGAGAACAGGTTCTCCTGTTGGTTAGAGAATGGGCCCTTTCATGCGATTTTAATACACAAAAAAAAATTTGCACTGGAAAAGGCAAACTCAAAAATACTAAATTAGGAAACATTTCTTATTTATTATATTTTTAATATTTAAGAACATCAGTTCTGAAGAAGCCTTTTGGTTGGGAGATAAAAAATGAAGAAGGTAGAGTTTGCTAACAAAATATGTGACGTTCAACTTGTTGTGAGGTTCTGAGATTACAGCTGTGACTGAAAAGGTGACTCGAAACGATGAGTTCAATGCATGTTGAAATGTATGAAAACCAAACAATGGTTATCTTATCTGAATATGAAAAAACGTGATCATAGATGGAGTAAACACGTATTGCAATTGGAATGTGGTATCAGATGAAGCAGGCCGCATCTGGAGGTCTGTTCTTATTTTACAGTGTGATCAGTGCCAGTGTGTGTGAAGTCGCTCAGAGGGAAAATGTGATCTGAAGGGCATCAATATTCTAAAAATTATGATGTGTTACGACTGGATCTCAGCTCCCAAATGATTTCAGAGCAGCAGAGGCAGCAGCTACACACTTTCATATATTTTACAACTTTTAAACTTTTTATGGAAATCTTTTAGCAGTCGCTGCAGCGTTTTGGATGCTACAATAAGCTGAAGCCTTGTTGGGTTGGTGTTGGGTAATCTTAAAGGGAAGGTGAAGTCCTCGCAGGTCCTCAGTAGTACGAGCAAATGAACATGTTGCTGCATCCAGAGGGGCCACGCCTGTCCTGCAAAACCAAGCACCGCCCAACTGGCAGTACATCACTCACCAGCAGGGGCGTTTATTCATCAATTGTGGCCCAGTGCATTCTGGATGTTGTAGGATTGATATCCTTTTGGCAAAAATAAATGTCACAGCCCTTTTTCAAATGTTTTCTATTCAACTTCAATAATGTTTGCATCTTTCGACAGCCCGTGTTCTTTCCAACATTGAAATACCTCTTTAATCATGATATGTTGTGCATGAAGCTGTGATGCTGTTCTGACACGTCACCTGTGAAGGCCTCCTATTGGCTGATTTAGTTCTTTTCTTTATTTTTTTCTTTATTTTTAGCTTCTTTATACTAACTCCTACACTGTTCTGGACCATTCTCACCAGCCCAGATCTCATGGCCACCAAAAAGCTACAGATGAGACCTTCCTGTCCAAAGTAGCAGTGAGTCGAGCTGAGATGAAATCAGTCCAATGGTGATAACTGATTCATCATTCGTCCATTTTCAAGCAAAAAATTTGCTTTAAATGATTTCCTTGGGCTTTTGGAAATCATGATGGTCATACTTTTTTGACTAAATTATTAATTGATTAATTGAGAACTATAATTAACAGATTTTTTGGTAATAGGTAGAAAAAAAGTCCACCATATCCACCAACTCAATTTGCATATTCAGATTTGATCTCAGTGCAGACAAAAGTGAGATAATAGAATGCTAACAGACATCAGATCACATGAATAAACACAAAGCACTGCAGACAAACTGAAGCACAACATAAACTTTTACATATCAGAGCTCTGACCTCTTGACCTCTCTCTCTTCTTCTCTCTCCTGTAGTCTCTTCACCACCCAGACGGCCGTGTGGGCGTCATTTAATCTTCTTCTTGTCCCGCTCTGTTCCTGCAGACTTCCTGCCCACTCGCTCTACCCCTCTCTCTCTCTCTCCTTTCAGCCCCTCACTGATCATTAACCTCCCTCCTTGTCGCACGCCCACGCCGCTCGTCCTGATCTCGTCCTGGCGGCGGGACGGCGGTGCGTCTGCTGTCAGGCCCTTCACAGAGGGCTCTGGAGGGGGGAAATAAATGACGGGATCATTGGAGGCAGTTATAATTGGGGGAGCGGGTAATCAGTAATGAGAAGGTGTCCAAACTGTGAAACAGACACTTCATGAGCAAATATCTGATGCAGACATGAAGAGATTTTACTGTTCTCTCTAAATATGGTAAAAAAATAAGACAAGAAAAACGTTTTTTAAAGTAACATTTGGAGGATAAAAGATAAAAATGAATCCCAAAGAATACAATTAAACAAAAAGCCTGTGTGCCCAGTTGCAAGGCCTTTGTTTCACACACACATTCACAGGCAGAACATTGTGCTGTCGTCACAGCTCTCCCTGCTTCCTGTCCTGCCGGTTTGGCCGACCAGAAGGCCTCCTGTCTGCCTTAACCTCATTTCTATAACAGATCAGCTCATTCATTCAATTAGCAATCATGCACACTCTCGCACGTGCACTCGCACGTGCACGTCCAGCCATCAGAAATCCATGTCCTCCCAATCCAATTGTCGAAAAGTAAACCGATTCCCCAAAAGTCCGCGCGATCGGGCTCTATGATCGATGGAAACCTTTTGATCAATTAAAAGATTCCCTCTGTCCTGTAAGAAAAATGTGCAAAGAAGAGATACAGTCCGATCAATAATCTTTAAAGTGATGATCGGTGTTAGTGGACCGGGCTGAAGGAAGGACGGAGAAAAGATGATCAGGGCTGCTGGGAAAATGAGGCAGGAAACATGAAGCTGCAGACGTTCTGTATGTGTTGCAGTGGAGGTCAGTGAGTCAGTCAATCAGCCACACACTGACAGATTTAAATGTCAGAGCTGAACAGCTGGCACTCAGCAACAGCATTATACTCACTGTAGCAACAAGATGTTCACAGCAGATTTACAGTCTAACTTAATAAATCATTTCTCGCTCAAACACCGGCGCTGTTGCTTTGAATAACGTGAAGCTTTTCACGCTGCTGGAAACCAAAGACACAGAGAAGCCTGCACTCGCTGACGCTGATTTTAGGCTCCTGTTTAGTAATCCCATGTGCCAAAACACACTGCACATGACTTGATTACAGCTCTGTGGTCAGTAAACACGCTGCTTTGGTTGAGCAGAGCTCTTTTCACGTCATTGTTGATGTTACTCTGTATCTGTACAGAAAAGGCGGGAGTAACTCTGACACGGAGAACTGGGCTGAGCTCCAAATGTGTAAGCCCAGAGCTATGAGAATGTCCTCTTAGAGGATATTTCCAGTTCATTACAACTCAGCTTTTTATTCCTGCAGGTTCTGTAGGTTTCTGTTGGTAATGCTAACAAACGTAAAGAAGTATGATGATCAAGTATCAAAAGCAGCCACGATCTTACCTGTCTCCTGATGTTCTCGCACAAATTATTTCTTTCATTTTTACCTCCAAATAAAGTGATTTCAATAATCTGGCTAAATTCTTTTCATGCTTGAATCTCTGGGACGTCCACTTCTGTCAGTAATGTTTGCGTTGCATTTTTATTCTGTGGTTTTGCAAATAAAATGCCTCGATCCCTCAGATCAGAAGTCCTTCTTTGAGCCTTCTCAGTGCCTCATGAATCAAGAAAGGTTTAACCTTTAGAGCTGATGCAAGCTTCTCTATAATCCATATTCAATATATATTTTCATGTGTGGTGCATGAGTATACACAGTAAATTTGTGCCTCAACAATTCTGTGGTTATAATGTTCCCTACTGAGATCTCAGGAGACATAACTGATAGAAATGATAGCTAACGTTGTGAAAACGACACTGAGAGCGTAATATTTTTTTAAACCTTATGTTCTATTGACTTTGGCTTTACTCACTTCACCATTTCCCGTGGACCTCTCAGCTGTCTGTAGAAATATAACTTTTAGAGATGATAAAAATCATTGTTAATACAGAAAATATGTCATGTTTCACATGTTATATGAGCTATACACGAACAAATACATGCAGGATGTTTCACGTGTTTGCCAAAAAGGTAAAGAAAGGTCCAGAATGTCGTCCGACAGTGATTCAGCTTCCTGTTGGAGCTCTTAAAACTCTTAAACCAAGACAAATAGTTGATGAATCATGTGTGAAAGGAGAAACCTGTCTGTGTCTGCTATAGAGTATTTCCAAGATTAGCGCTGAGTTAGAGAGCATTAGTGTTCTGATCTGTTATATTTGAGTTTTACAAGCACGTTGGAACAGAAGTGATGTAACATGTACTGAAACATGTGCGATCACTTATAAATCAGGTTATAAGTCATGAAGCTGCAGGCTGATGAAACAAGGCCCGGGCCTCCAGGAGCCTGAACACAGCACCATCTTTATCCTCAGTCATCCTACCATCTGCAGTAACAGTAAGAGCAGAGTGTAGCTGCAGGATTTGGAGGAATAAAAGTATACAGAGTTAGAGCAGACATGAGTGTGTTTGTTGGTGAGTGTTTTGCAAGGAGCAGATCTGGAGGCAGCAGGCCGCCTCACAGCTCCTCTTTTATTCTCTGCCTCTCTCTTTGCTCTGACAGATCCGTGCTGATATCAGATTGATGGGCCGGTTTGATTGAAGTCTCTTTGTCGTGCTAATGTCACGGCGAGTGATGGATGAGGCGCGTGCGTCAGCGCAAACCCGCGCGCGCGCGCGCGCGCAAACTCCACTTCTGAACCGAAAAAAAAAAAAAAAAATCCCGTCCCCCTCCTCCCCTCCCCTCCCCTCCTCTCCCCTTCACACAAACACGTCCTGGTTCTCCTGTGACCGGCTGACAAACTTCTGGACTCTGGTCACCCCAGGCGACGTGACGACAACCCACGTGACCCGCGGCAGAGGTAAGAAAAGAAGTGACACGGAAAAGGAGAGAGAGAGAGGGGAGAAAGAGAGACACGGAAAAGAGGAGAAAGAGGAGAAAGCGGAGAGGAAAAAAACGCAGAATGGAGGAGGATGCGGTGTAAACCTGTGCGGGGGTGAAGAGGTGACTTGACTCTTTTCTGTCTTCTCGCGGTGTTTCCGCTGTCACTGATGAGCGTTGATCTATTGACAGTAAAGGCCTTCCGTTTACGCACACAAACACACGGCAGAGCGCATTATTCATGTGTGTTTGGGGACGCGCACACTTCACTGTTTTTCCTCCTCAGTGGAACGTTTTTATTTTTGCTCCGATGCTGCTGAACTTTTATAGTTTTTCAGGTTAAACAGGAAAAATATTTGATTTTTCTTTTGTGTCTTTTTGTGGTTGGTGTTCGGGATTTTCTCCACCCTCTTTCACTTTTCAGGAACTTTTTTATGGACTTTCTGATGTTTTTGTCCAGCTGAGTTCCGTTCACTTCATCCTGTTCACCTATCCACCCCCACACCATCTCCCCCCCACTCACACACCGGGCCTCCGGTCTGCATGGACAACATGAACTCGTTTGTGGAATACTCCATTTGTAACCGACCGGGAACCGGCGCTTATTCTGCGCCTAAATCTGGATACCCCCACCATCATCTACATCATCACCACCACCACCATCCACTGGATCAGCACCAGGGCTTCCCCGTGACCCCCGGCGCCTTTCATACGGGACCAACCGGCTCTCCAGCTCAGGTTAACGGGACTAGAAGTGACAGCACCGCCGGGGGAGTAAGTTACACCGGGGATGCACGGCTGTACGGGGGCAACGGAGGCGATGCAGGGGCTCACGGAACCACAGGGGCGACCCAGCATCATCAGCAACATCCTAATCATCATCATGAGCAACAACAGCAGACGCACAACGGCTACCATCATCATCCTCACCTTCACCAAACCCAGAGCTTACAAAGCGGAACATTGTCTTATAATAACGGGAATAACGGCAGCACCGGGGCCTACGCGGGTCAGGCGTGCGCCAGAAACTCGGAGTATGCTGCCGCGACGGGCACTCCCAGCACCGTTCACTCCCAGTATTTCATGGAGGAGCCTGTGGCCTCCACCTACTATCATCAATCATCCTTCCCCAGCTCGGCCCCCACCGTCGGCCCCAGCTACGGCGCTCTGGCTGGGGCCTACTGCGGGCCTCAGGGCGCTTTGGCCGGGCCACAATATCCACAACAGCTTGGTGGAGGTCTGGATGCAGCGGGCTACCTGGGGCTTCCACACGGGGGAGGTTACGGGGAGCTACCGGTCTCTCAGGAACGAGAGAGGGGGGATGAGGAAGGCCAGCAGGCCGGGCAGGGGCAGACCTTCGACTGGATGAAGGTGAAGAGGAATCCACCGAAAACAGGTAAGGGAGGGTGGGTGATTTTTCTCGCTATAATTGGTCGATTTTAAAGTCATAAAACGTTCTGGAGGGGGTTGGGCCTGCACTGAGTCTAGTGTTGAGATTTATGAGGTTTCCACTGAAGATCCGGGGCCTCCTGCATTTATCATAGAGGCTGTCATTCAGCCAAAAGACCTAAAATATGAAGCTTAATTTCAAAATGTTCCATCATTTATAAATAACTCAGACATGTAGCCTGCAGGCACAATAGAAACGTTTTACGGGACCGACTATAAAACAGTTCTTTTAATTGTGACTCTTTGTTTGTAACAGCACGAGCTGCAGAGGTTCATTACTTCTGATAAATAACGACATTAAAATTAAACTTCAGAGTCAAATGTTGCTTCTTTTTTTTTTTTTTCCGTCCTGCAGGCCTGATTTTCAGGACGTCAGGCTTTTCTGATGTAAATGTTTCCGTCTGTTCTTCGCTTCTTTATTTCACTTGTCTTCATCACTCACGTCTGAATACTGTAAACCGACCGAGAATTAAAAAAAAACCAAAACAAACAAAAAAACAAACAAAAAAAAGTCACGTTTAAAATGTGCAATAAATGTATTTTATCCAACATAAAGATGAGTCAGAAGTACTGCATATTAAAAAAAAAAAATAATAAAAAACTAATATGATGAGCCATGAATCCACCTCACAGGCCTTTCAACAACAATAAAACATTTGTTCTCATGGCGGAAACATTTATTTAATTAGCTACTGTATCAAAATCTGAAGCATTTAATTTGTGTTATCATTAAAGATTAAAGATCACTCCTTTAAAATATTTTACGCACCACATTGGTGCTGAATGAAGTGGAAAATTAGATCTTTTGTTAAATAACTGAACAAAGACAATTTAAAGTTAAAATATCAACCTTTTATATAATTATGGGTGATGATGTGTGCACATTTTGAAACATCGGATAAAAAAAAAAAAACGCCTAATTCGTTCATGATGACGTCAGTCTGACTGCTCCACATTTCGCTGCTTCAAAAGCAAAAAATAAATAAATAAATAAAAACGTGTTTTCAGGACTTGTTCAGTCTCTGCGCTCATATCTCTGACTGATAGCAGGTCTGGTCTGGTCCAGCACGGCCCCCAGACGGCTGCTGTGTTTTTTTCTCTCTCTCTCTCTCTCTCTCTCTCTCTCTCTCTTAATGGATATAGCAGACGGGTTATTTCACCCTGGGAAGTCCGTCCAGCTCTGTTATCTTTTAAAGCACCCCCCTTTCATACCCTCCAACACACCCCCATCTCTCTCTATATTCGCTCACCGGCCGTTTTTCTCCCCCCCCCCCCTTCTCCCTTTGTCTGATGATATTAAACTTATAATTTTTGCTTTGAATTGGACCTTTAAGTGTATTAACATTTTGTTTGGATTGATTAAAATGGCGTGATTAGCATTAAATAAATAAACAACATCGTGAATAATATGAATGAATAAAGACACTAAATCAAAGGTTTGGAAGGTGATGTAACATGTGGGCTTTTCATATCTCCATCATGTTAATTGATTTCTCCATCTTTCCCCCTCCTCCACCCAGTCAAAGTGTCGGACTTCGGCCTCGCGGGCGCGCAGAACAACGCCATGCGCACCAACTTCAGCACGCGGCAGCTGACGGAGCTCGAGAAGGAGTTCCACTTCAGCAAGTACCTGACGAGGGCGAGGCGCGTGGAGATCGCCGCCACTCTCGAGCTCAACGAGACTCAGGTGAAGATCTGGTTCCAGAACAGGCGCATGAAGCAGAAGAAACGGGAGAGGGAGGGAGCCTCCTCGACCACGCGCTCATCCTCCTCTTCCTCCTCCTCCGGTACCGACGGCGGCTTCAACAAGGAGCTGGAGGACACCGACCACTCCTCCGCGTCCACGTCTCCGGGCGCGTCCCCGAGCTCGGAGACATCGTGATTGGTTGAGTGGAAAACAGGTGGTCTGCTGTCTGAGCGTTAAAGCAGTCCTCATGTACTGTGTCTCAAAAGAAAACGATTTCCTACAAGTCCCAGAATTCCTATTGAAAGCCACCCAGCAGTTTTACATGCAGATGGAGCCAAGACTTCCTTTGATTGTTCTGTTTCTGCACCGATTGGCTGATTTTCAAGAGACTGAAGGGTGCTTCCTTCAAATATATGAACCACAGTGACCTAGCAGGACCGACCAAGAGGACAGCAACACCAGCAATAATAATATACTATGTAGTTGACGATGGCTGCTGATGCAAAGTCGTAGAAATAACCTTCAGATAACCCTCCCATCACTTCTCTTCGATGTGGGTGTCACCATCCAGTCTTACTCTCCAAATCCAGCTCTTTACATAGAACCTGCACCTGAGGGAGCATGACATCACAGTCTGTCAGTGTCCTCAGTAGTATTTTCTCACTGACTAAGAAGTTGTAGCACTAAATGGATAAAAAACTTTAGACTTACACACACTCTTTGATTATGAAATGAGGAGCTGAGACGAGTTGTGTCTTTTACAGGGTAATAATGGATTCTTCCTTCATAATAATAATAATAATGATGATGATAGGATGCACTTGGCCGTCTTAATATGATGTCTGATTTACAGGGTATAACTGGTATTGGGTTATTTAAGGTGGATTTGCTTTCAATGTATTTAGAGTTAGATCATTGCAGTAAAACTCCACTGAAAGCCTTCATGATTCAATAAAACTCATTCATGTGAACATTTAACACACAAAAAAACTGATTAAAAAACAAATTAATTAAAAAATCATGACAACTATATTTAACCCACATACCAGTCTGAGCCCAGCCTAACAAATTGAGCCTTATGATCAGGAGTACAGGGAGCCTCTCATGGCACAAACACACTGTTGTCTTATCTGATTGTAGCTATTTTTCTTTCACTTTTAAAAAAACCTTTAATTTGTTTTTTTTTATTATTATTTTTGGATGTTTTAAATGTTGTTCTGTGTGTACGTTTCCCCCCATGCAGCTCTGGCCTTTGCACTATGTGACTACAGGGTAACATTTTCAGACAAAGTGCAAAGTTGAACGTGTTAGTTAGACTCAGGGTTTAATCTGGTATGCGTGTGTGTGTGTGTGTGTGTGTGTGTGCAGGGGGATCATAATTAAAGAAAACTACGGAAGCCTGTTGGACACATGTCTCCTTGCTGAGTGGGAAAAGTCGTCTCTTCCCCCATGAGAATAAATTATTGGATGCATTTTATGTTATTGATTATAGATTATGGGGAAAAGTGTGGATGTGAAGGGGGTGTTTTTGCTGAGGGACATCTTCTCTTCTTACTGCTGAAGGTCATGATTCCTAAAAACCTGATAACATTACTCTGTGTGAAAAGTTTTATTCTTACTTGTGACTGATGTTTGATGATTAAATAAGTCAGATGAAGTTCCAGCGCACTTCTCCAGATTCCTGCATATTTTCCTCGTCACATTGGATCTTGCGAACGTCATTCAGGAGTGAATCTTTTCATGAGTGTAATGTTGTCAGGTTAAACGTCGGCCTCTACTGTGAACTGATGTGTCTGGTATTTTTTACGATGATGTCTGTTGTTTTTAAATGAGAGCAGACTGACTGAGTTTTATTAGTTCTGCTGCCTTAGAAACATCCCAATCATGTTCCTGCCTGTCTTTTTCTACTTTAAACTACCTCAATTAAAGATTCTTCTGTCAATCCACTGCACACATGATCTTTTTTTGTTGTTGTTGTGCTCTTTAGACAGACCGTTAACTGTTAGCAGCATGTCCAGGTTCTGAAAACTGTCAGTGTAAAGCAGAGGTTATTGGAATAATTCAAAAAACAGTTTGGGAATCAGCCATTTCTCCTCAAATATGGAAGCCTATAATGTAAAATTTAAAATGAATTTCACAATAGAATTATATGTTTCCACAATGTGTATATTTGAGTAAATTTAAATATAACAATCTAATTTCCATTCATTTTCATGACTATATTAAAATTAAATGAAAACATTCAATTTTCAGAGTCGGGCTCCACTGAACAGTGGACAATATTCAAATGTTAATTCAGATTTGGAAATGAATAATACATAAATTATGTAACCTGATTTTAAGCAATATTTAATTGCAGTGCGGTCTTCAAACTATTTAAAACTGAAAACAGCCCTGACATTTTATTTTGAAAGGCTTTACCTGCTGTACAGTGGACAATATTCAGATCAATAAAAAGTGCCCCACATTACACAATGTCATGCATCGCATGTCATCCAGTAACTCACATTAACATTCATGAGAGGAAGTCGCTCATCTAATCCCACAGATCGCTTGTACTAGCCTAGCCTAGCCTAGCCTAGCCTCTTGCAGTGATAGTTGCAGCCACACAGAGCTAGCAGGAAGCTAGCACAACAACAACATTGGAGCCCTGTGACTCCACTGCGTGTTCATTATGCCTACAAAAATAACTTATTTTATTTAAGGGTTTGTAAATTGGTAATACACACAGGGTAGCCCTAGTAGGACTATAGGAAAGCAGATGCTGGAAAATTTGCACTACATTTAGACTCAAGTTTTGTCAACATCTCACAAGACAAGACCGAAACCAACAATATATGTATCCCACTTATCAAAGTCTTCTTCCTCAGAGCTCCATCAATGAGCCACACCGCTGATTCATTCATTGCCATGAACACACATGCTAGAGAACCAAACATGGATTAATCCACCGTTGAAAATAGTCCCCAACAAAAGCACTATTACTTCCTGATTGTTAAAAACTACAGTGATCAGCTGTTTCAGGAAATAACTGAACATTTTCTAAAAGTGAAACGATACTTGCGGTGCATTTAAAAATTTTTTTTGATCAATAGAAACCAGTGGAACTTGGAACTGACAGTGGAGGGAACTCAGAGTATTGAGAGGCTGATATCAATTCCGCATGTTCCCTGCAACAAAAACATGTTCCATGATCCAAAAATTGATGAAAAAGCTTGAAAGATGACCTATCACAGTACACGGGCTTAGCAGAAGAGTGATGTGTATTGAGTAAAATGTTTGATTGCCCAGAAATGTGCGTGTGTGTGTGTGAGGTTGAAGAAGGAGAGGAAAGTGAAGGAAGGAAAGAGGAAATGATTAAGGAGAAAATGGAGCCGGTTGTCTTCCTACTTGTGGATTAAAGAAGCTCAACGTTTGACGCAACACAACATACAGAGAGCTTCATGCATTTCAATAGCAGTCAGGCCTCTCACATTCACATGGCTGCATGGCCTTTAGTTGACCCACACTCACACACATGCAGGGCTACAGTGAGGAATGTAGCGGGGCTTTCCGGGTGGCTCGCTGACCCGCCGACCTTTGGAGAGCCTCTGGGATATCTAAACATGTAAACACACTCCTCCTCCTCCTCCTCCTCCTCCTCCTCCTTCACCTCATCTTCATCTCCCTCTCCTCTCTGCTGGTCTGAAGATGCCTGTCCTGGAGCCTGGGTGGCAAGCTCAGTCATCACCTCATCACACAACACACACACACACATAACACACACACACACCGGACGCAAACCTACCTCAGATCCTCTTCCACACTCACACCTCATCCTGTTCAGCGAGTTACAGCAGTTGGTTTCCGATGCTACTTTTAAAAAGCCTCGCTGCGGCCACAGCGTTTCTACATGCAACTCATTTTCAGCTGTGATTCACACTCTTACTTCCCACTTCAGAAGTTGGTCCCTAACCTCCTGTTTACAGCAACACTATACTAATTCTACACATAAAGTTCACTTTACTTAAGAAGAAAAAGACAATGATGTCATAAAATGACCCTGATGATGTCAGGGTTTTCTCAGATTACAGATTTTGCCTGAAAGCTTGTGATACAAACTTTGGAGTTTGAAAGACTTAACCATTTTGGGTGGATAGATATAACCTGTAACTACCAGTATTCAGCATGCTAGTGAGTAAGGGTCCAACAAAAGACGGCTTTTACGGCATTATGGGAATTGTAGGATCCAGTACTTTTGGAGCTTGACTAACAGTCATCTTATCTTTGGTCGTTGCTTTTCAAATCTGTCTCTCACACATTTCCCAACTGATACTACTATACTTAATTGCTGGAGTGGCCCTTTAAGGCATTTCCACATCCAGTCTGGGACAATATTTCAGGCTGAAATTACAACTCAAGAATGTATTAGCAAGCCCAGTATCCAGGTATAATGTCCATAATGGACACATCAAAAAAAGTATGGTGTGAGATGAGAGGGTTGAAAGCATACTTTCAAGAGGAAAGTCTGAACATCTGCACACATTCTTACCTTTTTATTTTATATAATTCGCCATGAAATTAAAATCCATGTATCCATCCATCTATACACCACCTATACAACTGCATCTGGCCCAACAATGACAAAAGTCGTTTTGAAGACATTCTTAATGGTATTGTTAGCTAGTAAGCTCAATTAGTCTTACAACTAGCAATCTTGGTAACCTAGCTGGCTCTTCACAGACTGGGAGCACACAAGGGGGGTACACAAGCTTTGGACCACTGAGCGGAGGTGGTCAGTCCCAGGGCAAGGGGGCAACCCAGCAGGGAATGGTATCAGAATGGGGACCAGACCCAGATCGAGGCAAGGGGTTCAGCAGCCCCTAGTGAACACGGATGAATCAGGATTAAAGGAAGCCAGTTTGATGACAGGGAATACATTACTGAGTACTAGAGATTTACAGACTTCCTCTAAAAAACAGACAGCTCTACTTGTTGCTAAAGCTAGGTGCTGCTAACTGTAGCTGCTGTTAGCTATTTCACTTAGTTTGGTTAGCTGTGGAATAGCGGTCCTATTAGCTGACTCCAAAGGGTGCCAGGAGCAAAATACCAGCATGAAAACCACCTCATTGTTCCCTGTAGTCACACTGGCCTCTGAGACTGTTCTGGCTGTGTTCACTGGGAGCTCCCACTCTGGATAGATCCAGCTAATTGAACTCCTGGCTGTGTGTTGGGGACTGTAATGCAACTTATTGTCTAACGCAATTGCCTATCATTATCCATGACAAGTCCGTCCCTAGCTAGCTTTGTGATTTTACAAGAGAACGGGAACTTTAACTGTGACCATTATATTTCTAACATTACCTTTAATATTATGAACCTACTATATTTGGTATCCACTGTCCTGCTTGTTATAGGCTTACAATATTCCTGTTCTCAAACATTAAAATTATCAACTGCTCAGACGACAACTTCATGTAAATAGTGGCTAGATCAATTAATATCATTTTTCACTGTTTAACTCATAGCAGACAAACCAAACACACCCTGATCCTCATGCTGGAAAATCAATGAGAGAAACTGATTTGGTTTTGATTAGATATGATGGAAGGTTTATGTTTGGTGTGAAGACAAAAGACGAGGAGGAGGAAGAAGAGGGAAGGCAGGGAGGTGAAGCAATGAAGGAAGAATATGGAAAGGGAGAAACCACGAAAAGAAAAACAGAAAATAAGAGAGAGAGAGAGGGAGAGAGAGACCTTGAGAAACAGTAGAGATTCTTTCAGGGTGACCTCATACGGTCTGACCCCCAACTTCTGTTTTCCTTTCCATAACTCATCTCAAGTTCAACACAGGGCTGTCTGCCTGTGTGTGTGTGTGTGTGTGTGTGTGTGTGTGTGTGTGTGTGTGTGTGTGTGTGTGTCTGTGCCCTGACAATGAGCACTGAAAGATAAAGTGGTGTTGCTGCAGTTCAACAGTTCAGAGTTTCAATCAAATAGATGAGTGCACACACACACACCCACACACACACACACACACACACACACACACACACACAGGCCTTGTAATATGGTTTGCCATTTACATAGTCTCTACATTGAGGCATTTCTATTCTATTATCTCGAACAGTCAGTGAAATTTCTGATCTTAGATCAAAGAAACCTTATTAAAGCCTACTGTATGTGTGTGTGTGTGTGTGTGTGTGTGTGTGTCTGTGTGTGTGTGTCTGTGTGTGTGTGTGTGTGACTGATTGGAGCCAGATGTTGCTGTGTGTATTTTTATCAGTCTCATCATGTTTCTGCTCTGAAAGAATTTCATTTTTTAAAATTATGAATCAGTTATCTTTATGGAAACATCCTGATAATCACTCAGGTTAATGTTACATTTAATATTCATAAAAGTGTTTTATTATTTCAATAATAATTTCATAGATATAGTTTCATATCAATGTGTAATTTATTTGTAATTGAAGATTAAAACCTTCACCACAAACATTGTTGCATATTACTCTGTATTAATATAGTGTATATTAATACTGAGAAAGTCTATTGAACTCTGGTTTGAGGTTATTCTCTTTGATTTTGTTTGGTTTGATGTATTTTGTTCGCATTAAATCAAAAGGTATAATATAAAGTATAAAGTAGAGAGTATCAGGGTTTAATTTGACACAGATATTCATAAAGACATCATGCTGGATACACATCTATAACCTGCAGCAACCAACAGCATGAGATTCTTTACATTCTTGAGATTTCACTGTCAAACTGAAATATTGTTTTTGAAATTGATGGTTTTACAGAGTCTTTGTCAGCGTCTAAAACCGAGGCTCTCTTACAGAAACGACAAATTATACTTTGTTCAGCTCTCCAAACCTGCAGGAGAGAATTTTGTAATGTCTTTGACAAAGATATGATACTGGCTGATGTTTGATCTTATGTGACAGCTAATATATATTTTAGTGAAATTACTTAATTGTTTAACTTTTTTTTTTTTTTTTATGTACAATTTTAATTAAAATTGCTCTTAAAGGTAACAGGGCTCAGTAGTACAGAAAAAAGAGGTAAGCCCATGCTGGAGTGATAATATATTTACAAAATATATTATGCACAATTCAGAATCAGTTTTAGCCCATTGTTTTTTAGAACAAGTTTCCAGTTTTTTATCAGAAATACAGCTTGTATTTAGTTTGTTGCATCTTTATTGGCTGCATGTTAATGTGTCACTGGATACTTCTTATTATATGTTTTCTCTGTATGATGTAAGTTTTCTTTTTGTTTCCATTTTTGACTATTTTTATATGTTATCAGCATATTTCATTGTTGTTCATTTCATGTCTTTATTGATGTTTAAATGAAACATTTAAATCATGTATGCTTTTGCAGAAAATTATAAATATAAATTTAAAAAATGAATATGGATCAGATGTGGAGTGAATCCTGTTCAATGAAGAGCTGCTTTGAAACGTTCCTGTCTGTCACTAACTGTAGGTCACTTGATAAATGTGTATTTTCGCTCACACTGAGTGAAGAATGTTTTTCCTCGTCTGCTGTCTTTGTCTTTTGTATTTGATGAATAAAGACTCAGAGTGAGCCGTCTCTAAACACACTCTAATAAATACAGGAAGGCTGCTGAGTGGATTTTTCAAAAAGAACAAAATACAAAATTTTCAATTTTTAATCTTTGAGCCATGAAAACTATTCCAACATGTTGTACGTGTTTTATTAAATATACTGTAAAGACAAAATGACATTTTCTTTCTTTTAGCATAGATTACATTATTTATCATAAATCATCATAGTAATTCATTCTTTCCAGTTTTGTCCCAGGCCTAATATGAAATCGCATCAACAATAAAATACTGCAGTATTAATCCATTAAAAAGGCACTGTATTAAACATTAAAAAGGAAAGTTGGTGTATTGTCATCCTCAGATCTTAAAAATTTAAAACAATAATAATAAAAATAATGCCATTATGAAGGCACCTCTGCTCCGCATATGTTTTAGAAATTATAGTTCAAAATTGAAGTCAAATAAAGTATAAATTAAAGTAAAGTTAATAGAAATAATTTCACTTAACCTCAATGCTCAATAGTTATTTTATCAAAACTTTCTGCTGAAACATCAGATGTCATATTGTTGTAGAGTCTTGAATTATTTCTCTATTAGTGCGCTGTATCAGCAGAATGGAAGATTCGTTTGATGATCAGCAATAACAATTCACTTCAAACATTAATACTGATTAAAAATGTTTATCTGTTTTATGGTTTATGATATGAAACTACAGTATAGTTATGTTGATATTAATGATTCTTTTTTTAATCAAATGTCAAATACTCAAAAAGATAAAAATCCCCTCAATAATAATAATAACAATCATAATAATAATAATAATAATAATGATAATAATAATAAATATTACTGAAAAAAATAAAGACTGAGAAACAAAAGGCAAACACTCGAGTGTATTTCTTTGATGTATTCAGTTGCGTGAGTGTGTGTGTGTGTGTGTGTGTGTGTGTGTGTGTGTGTGAGCGGTGGGTTTTGTCTGTCGGGGTCATTCAGAGTTCAGCAGCTCTCCCTCTCCTCCCCCTCCTCCTCCCCCTCCTCCGGTCTGCCCAGAGAGGAGCTCTGCAGCCCCACTGAGCAGCCGCCACGCCCCGCTGATCCAGGGCCTGCTGCTGAGGAGCAAACACATCTGCACGGGCCTCGTTTCCTAAAAGCATCTGAGGGCAAACATGATCCTGACATCCAAACCTTCTTGAGCTAAAGAGTCGTTTCCAAAAAGCATTTTAACTTTTTACTCTTTTAGAAATGATTGCAGATGGACGAGGATGCAGCAGACGCAGAGTGTATTCAGAAGCTCATGTTTCATTTTTGAGTTTATACTTTTCTCTGTTTTTCTCTTTCATTTGTGTAACTAAGTGTAATGCTTGAATACAACATTAAAGATTTTAATCATTATCAGGAAAATGGGCCCTGCTGGTGCATCAGACTGATCAACATTACACTGGTGCCAAATAAAATGATCCAGTGGAGTGACCCGACCTGGAGTGATCAGGTAGAGCTAAAAAATTGAATAAATACTAAAAGACAGACCTAATAATAATAATAATAATAATAATAATTGCAAACTGTCTTTTCCTTTCTTCTGATCAAACATGCAGAAAAGTCACAAACTAGGCTGGTCAACTGATGAAAGTGATGATACCTATGAAGTAAATAAGGAAATATGGCTCTACATGAACTGTTGATGGAGAGGTTCAACTCCCTGTCACAGCTCTTATGAACAAAAGAGTCTTAATAAACGTATTTGGTGTTTGGGAGAAGCAGTACTGTGTAAAATGTTCTGTCACACCAACCACATACGTAGATATTATATACATCATTATGAAAATCTTTAGATGTATCCAGGTTTTACAGCTGGAGTCTCTGAGAGCGCAAACAGAAGTCATGAAACATTAAATATATGAACTTCAATTCTCATAAAATCAGAAGAAGTTGCTAACAAGCTGCTGTTAAAGAGCACCCAGGTCTTCAGGAGCGCCCCCGGTTCACACTGGCAGCAAACCCACTACCCCTGTGGGTCCTGGATCCACACTTAAAGAACAACTGATGTACAAAGAGGAGCATCGCCTGGCCTAAAGTCAAGTCAGGTGATGTGGCTCACATGTTGTTTTTTTTTACAAGAAGAGAGGTGACAAGAGGTCAGGAATGAAAAGTTGACTGCAGAGGAACCTGAAATGATTTTCTTCTTTGTCAGCAGGCTGTACTGTCGAGGTCAGAGGTCAGAGGGAGAACAGGGAGCAGGAGGTTATCAGGCCAGACATTCCTGTCTGTCCAGTGCTGAGAAAGGCCAGGAGAGAAGAAGAAGAAGAAGAAGAAGAAGAAGAAGAAGAAGAAGAAGAAGAAGAAGAAGAAGAAGAAGAAGAAGAAGTGACACATTTCTGAACATTTTGCAACTTAATTTAAGAGATGTCAAAACCCACGAAAAGGAAAACCTGACATAGGTTGTCTTTAAAATAACTTAACTTAATTTATGAAGTGCTAAAAACTCGACACATTTGTCTCTAAATTCATAATAAGAGCCTCTTTATGTGATATCTTCATGGTGTTTTTCCACTATTGTGTGTTTATGCTGCAGACAGGCCTGAACACCTATGACTGTTTGCCTTAGCTAACGCTGTGTACCCCGTGACCCTGTGTCCTCAACACACACACACACACACACCAGTTTGCATGCCGTGTTAGCCTGAGATAAACAAGCTATTGTGCCACGTTCTTTCAGCACCCTCTGTGTGTGTGTTGTGTGTGTGTGTGTGTGTGTGTGTGTGTGTGTGTGTGTGTGTGCAACAGGGGGAAACAGGAACAGCTAAAGTGCATCAGCTATCCCCAACGCTGGGGCGAAAGCGAGGGCACATCCATCACACAGTGACAACACACACACTCACACACACACACACACACACTGAACACTATGACGATGGGCCAAACAATATTTAACGAACAAACATGTCTGACATGAAATCAATCAGTAATGGGGTAATAATAATTATCTAAGTCAAACTATGATGTTGACCAAGAACCTGAGCAAGCATCACCGAGGCCACACACACACACACACACACACACACACACACACACACACACACTAGTTACTTAAGCGTGCTGAACCCTGGGTGTGGCAACCGCAGGACAAGCAGGCAGCGTTTACCTCAGCTAATTGTGAAAGGCTGCCCCCCAACGCATTACTGTCTCCTTAAACTTAACAAGAGACACACTGGAAGAATAAAATGTCGATGAGTTGGACTTTTGGACACGTGTTGTGGAGGTTTTATGTTCACTTCAGTGCAGCCAGAGGTTTCTTGTTGTAGCCAGCATCTAGTGGCCACACGTGGAACTGCATCTTATAACACTCAAGCACTGGGTTCAACTCTAAGTTGTGGAGTGTGCTGTTCGATTGAGACAAACTACAGTGAACTGTTGCAGAATGTGTGCCAAAATACTGCAACTGACCACTTAGCAGTGACTTCACAGAGTTTCTGGACACTCCAGACAAAACAGGTAAAAAGGTAGGCAGGTAGAACAGCGACGTATTCCTGGGAATTACATCCATGTTGGGTGGGGTGTTGGGTCAGCATGTACCATGTCTGTCATGTAGTAGACCTTTTTATTAACCATAACCATGACCAGATGTTTGAGTATCCTAAATCTAATCATTAATATTTCTACTAACCTTAACCTTATCGTAGATGCCATGCCTACCTATCAGAGTTTTGAAACTTGAGGTTGACAAAATCCAGGCTTTTACAGAATGCTGACCATCTCGGATACATAGAAGCATGTGTGTGTGATGGTGGTTTCTATGTGGTGCCTACGTTTCACCCACTTTTAATGAAGATCTGCTAAAATACACAACACACATAATTTTTCTTCTCATTCGACTGTGATTCATCAGGGAACCTACCAAGTGATATCATGTTTCACGGAATCACACAATCTGTGGTCGGCCTGTTATTCTTTCACACCACAAACAAACTGCACCACATTCTGACAAGAACCAGACGAAGACCACATGAAAAGGTGGGTCTCGGTCCAAACTCACAGCTTTCACTCCAGCCTAAATGAACAGACAAACTCACCAAACAGACAATGTTTTTAGTCTACAGTCAAACAGTTCTATTAAAATTTCATTAAAAATTAATCAAAAGGAACTCCCGAGGAAGACCAGTCCGCTAACAATGTTAATGATGATTTGTTGATGAGATGTTATTGCATTTAGACTTCAGCAGGAAAAAAAAAAAATCCATGTAGGAACGGACTGATCACTTCTGTATTTAGTGCTCTCCACCTACGATTGGCTCGCTCAAGTTGCATTTAGTGGTCATGTGTGAAGGAGAACCTGTTTGTCTCGGGTCTGCACCGTTTCCTGGAGGCCAGACGGTGAGGTCATGACCACAAGTTACCATCGATCAGCAACACTTTGACCACACAAACACCTCAGACACTCGCCTGGGGAAACATATGCCATTATAAGGCCTGAAGTTGACAGGTGAGAAGACTTCATCCTCCTGTAATGGCTCCAGTGCAGCCCTGATTGAGATCTTTCCTTGTGCCCGTTACATTATTGTTGTCGGCTGAGTTGTAGGGTTGCCAGGTGTGGAGCTGTTTGTTCCCCTTTTATGGCTCCGGTTGACACATGACTGAGGCCTTTTGTCATCTTTGTATGTATCCCATTCGTGGCCAGGTCAGTTTTAAGGTTACCAGTTTACAGTCCCCTCACCCATCCCCAGTTTGTGACTCACCACTGAGCTCCTCCTTTTGTCTTATCCTGTCAGCTCCAGCCTTAAAGTTACCACTGCTGGACTCTTTAATCTCACTATTTGTCGTCACTTACTGCATGACTTCCAGTTTGTCTCCCTGTAGCTGCTGGGTCATTGGTTAATTGCCGGGTTTGCAGTAGTCCATCCTCCTTTTATGGCTACCCGTGACTTGTGACTGAGCTCTGTCCTTAGTTTGTTTCTCTCCTCACTGTTAGCACTGACATGGGTGACATTTACATCACTGTTTCTTAAAGTATGGTTCAGGGACATTAGCAGGGTCATGGTTGTTGATTCAGCCTTTCCTTATTCAGAGCAGCAGTGATCCAGGTCGAACATGTGTCAGCCCCTGGAGAGGCAGATATAACCTTTTAAACATAAATTCAACAACAAAAGGACACGAGTGATCTTTGTGTTCCCTCAGCTCTCTGTTAAAAAAGGCTTATATTAGCATCTTAGCTAAGTAATGCCTCCAGTACAAGCATCAACTGTGCAAAACCTTGTAGGGATGACGAGCTTATAACATTACAAGTTCAACATGGTATGGCAACTTGTACTTTGAGACAAAAGGATGAGGAGAAATAAAAGAAACTCTTCTGAGAGATCATTCATTTCATTTCTTTGTTATCTTTGTTGTTCTGTCACCTTCCTTTTCTTAGTCCCTTTTTGTATCCCTAGCGGTTGCACCCAACTAGGCAAAGCACTGCCCTCGGCAGCACGCACTGCTCAAAATTGCCACAGAGTGCTGTGCTCGAAATTACCTTGACCTTGTGTGCTGCTGATCTTTCTAAGAGCAACCTATAAGATGACAGCTGTATGTGACGTAGCATAGCAGCAACAGGAAAAGTAACCTATAGAGAAGCAGCGACTACCACATTTGTAAACAGGCATAAAGTTTACAAACTAAGCTCGCTAAATCCAGTGCTAAAGTTAGCTGTTTATCTATGTATGCCAGATATACACAGTGACAGTGGATATGCTTCATAGATGCTTCAAGGAAACGTTAGCTCAGCAACAGTAAATTTGTTTTAGTTGAAGAAGAATGTATTTTTGCTGACCACACTGTCTTTTGCCTCTACAAGCGCTATGCCCTACCTGTAAAGTCAGCTACAGGTTAGGTACATATTGGACAGTGACTCCACATCCTGATTGGATTGTCTAGCAGTCTGCGCCAGCAAACAGAAGTAGCTGCTTTCACTGTATCTGAAAAATTTGTTTCTAAGATCCAGCTAGCTTAAAGATAGGAGCATGAAGAGCACAAAAAATATGTGCTGCTATCACTGCTGCACTTATACACACAGCTCTGGCTGCAGTGGCTGTGTGGCTTCCATCAATTGAACATTATGATTCACCAATGCTGTTGTGTGATTTGCCGTTGTGTTTTGCACTGCAGGGCCCCCATACTTCTTTGCAACCACCAACTCTCCATAGATCCTTCAGATTTCTGTTTTGGTTGGGTTCAAATTCAAAATGAATATTATTCTTCTCTCTGTTGTGGAATTAAACAATGACAGATATAAGAATGTGAATGTTTCCAAAAATGTGACACATGCTGTTCTCAGCCCGTCTGTCCTCTTTCACAGGTTGACCTGACACCCTGTCCTGACAG